>JAQGBZ010000640.1:0-23745 GCA_034687125.1 Neelides folsomi
CGTATCTCTTTTAATCTTTAACCAATTTTTCTAACATTTGGCAATGGTAATGCTTATATATTATATAATATATTCAGAAATAACTGACCTGAATTTCTGCAAACGCTTCGACTATTCCAGCCTGATTTCATCAAGTGTTGATGGATTCTTAGCGTAAACCTTGCTTTTGACAAAACCCCATAAAAAGAAGTCCAAGAGAGTGAGATCTTAAGAGCGTGGATGACATGGAAAAGCGCCTCGTCGGGCCCCGTCCTATCCATCGCGTTACAAACTTCGTGCTTTCTCAAAGTAGCTGTCGTTTATTCATGCTTTGACCAAATCAGTTTTTAGTTTGCTTCATTGTAGATGGATATATTTAACATAAATCGCCGATGTTTAAAGATTATTATCTTTAACCACATTAAAATGGTTGCCCATTAAAAAAAAGATACTTATGGCCCTCCCTGTAGAATACATACCTATAATATTAACATATGTGCATCTAGGTAATATATGGCATATGTGCAGAATGTGCACTCGTGCACCTATAAAATAAATACATACTTTATAATGAATATCGTAACGGATTTATAAACATTATAATACTATATACATTTAAATATTATCTATTTTCATTTATGTTAAATTTTAAATTTTAAAATCAATTTTATCTTTCTTTGGTGATTTTTACAAATTTAGAATTTATACAATTTTAATATTTAATGTACACAATTATAAAATTTCTATATTGTAAGGTTGAACAATATTAGAATAATTTATAACTTATATATTATACCATAGATTATAGATATTGTACTGGGTGTGTCAAAAGTTCATTTCTTTTTTAAATAGACAAATACAATCACATAAAAAAGAAAGCAACTTTTGTGGATTCTGTACAATTTAATGTATGATAAATAATAGTGATATTTTTAAATTGGTAAATATCCTGTACTTGTACTGTACTGTAACTATGTAAGATTAGACTTGTGTTATTTTGTCGATGGCGATTGGCCATCAATGTAAAAGTAAATTTGTTTAACAATCAAACAAGAAGTGTTAATTAATTGGCAACCTGACAGTTTTAAGTCTTTTAAGTAATTTAGCATACAAATGATGTAATCGATTTCTAATTAAAACATTATTGTTTGCAGGCAGTTATGGAGAGAGCGAAGAGAGTTTTGTTAATTCAAAGGAGAGAGATTTGAAAGACCCTTTTAACAATGCTTTGAACGGAAAAAATAAAGGGAAAACTTATGTTGACTCAAAATCAATTGATGATCTTAAAAGAAATAAGATATCAAGCAAAAGTTCAGAATCTTCAGGTAAATAAAAATTTTGGTTACAAATATATATTTTATGTTTATATTTTAACATTCATAATGTCACTATTACAACTATTTATACAATGGGTTTATTTTCTAGTGTTATTTTTTAAACTAAATATTTTGAAAATAACATTACATAGAAAACACGTTGTATAAACAAGCATATTTATTCTATTTATATAACTTTAAATATTTAATAAAGATATTAAAAATATTGAAAATATTAGTAAATGCATAAATTCTAGTGTAAATTGTAATATTAAAATTTTTTTTAATAGATCAAGAAATCGTTCCTCCAGATTTCAATAAATTACTCGACGTCGGGCGAAGTTTATTTGAAATGATGGGAAGTTCAAAAATCAGTTGGACCAATTTGTTTTTTAATCCTTCTTCCTTCACTTCCCGATCTTCTGGATCTACCGGAAGGGCGGGAGTCATCGATTGGCTTGCAAGACTCATTGGCGTCCAAGGGAAAACTTTGGGAGAATTCCTTCGTGAATATCAAGTTCATGTTCTGTACGATCTCGTCTTTGTTTTCTTCAAATGGATTTTCTTTTTATACGCAGGGCTTCTCATTCCTTGAATCTTTAAAGCGCTTTTATCAAACCCTGACATTGACATTTTAAATTAAATGGACATTAACATATTGTAATGCGTAGTACAAAAGAATTAAGATTGAATTGTTATAATTGTTATTCAATTTTTAAACTTGTTTTGTTTGTTAATTGTTATTTGTCATTGTAATATTTCTTCATGAAATTCTTTATTTTATATTTTTCATATTTGTCAATATTTAAAATTTGTTGTGATAGATTTACCTGTGAATTAGGATTAATTTTTTGCTTATCTGTTAAGTTGTTATAATATGAATGTGAATATAAGAATTCTTGAATGTTAATGGGAGATGAATGACCATATAACGATTCTAGAGAATTTTTTGGTTAAATACTCCCCAGATAAACATTTTTAAAAATTCAAAATGAATCGTTTGTTTTAAAATTTAAATAATTTCTATAAATGAAATGTATTTGATGAATTGTTTTTTCAATGTTCATTTACCTTAAGAAATAAAAAGAAAGTTGTTGATTATTTCTAATAATGATTTTATTTCTTTCGTTGCCTAATATAAATATTTTTATTCAGTGTCAATTACTATACTGATTACTTATTAGTATAGAATAGGCATTTCTCTATAATTAATATTATATGATTTAAAATTATATTTGTTTATACTGTATTCTACCTATACATAGGTAATTTCGATCCGAATTAATCAACATATTGTTGAAAGCTAATGAGGGGCGAGATGTTAACTGGCTCCTAAATACAATACATATTTATTTACAAAGTACATGACGCACATTGACACAAGCATAGAATGTTCCGTTGTAACCGAAAATGGGGTTTCCCCAATTCAGTGGTTCATTTACGTCATTAGAAATGTGTACAAGTAGTAAGCAAATAAATTCTTAAATATCGTAAATTCAATGTTAGGGCACATGTGCCCTTTTTAGCATCCAAGATCGACACCCTGACCGGTCGGGTCTCTTGTTGGTCGGGTAGTTTAAATGGTCAGGTAACTTGTATTTGCAGTATAAATATGTATAATTCGTTTATTTAGGATCAAGTTTAATCAATTACAAAAGAGTTTTCTCATAGATAAACATCATCATCTATTAAGAATAAAAAATAACTTGTCTAAATAATAGTGACAAAACACAAAAAATCTTGTTTAAAAATAACAAAAGAATAAAGGAAATAATTTATTTAGGTAAAGATTTTTATAAAGTTAGTGAATAATTAATTAATTAATTTAATTTTCTTAATTTAGTATTATAGTTAATTCAGTGTAATAGGTACCTTGTCAAATACAATCATGAATTATTAATTATATGAATTATAAGTTGATCATGATGTAATTATAAACTACTTGATTAATTGTAAGATATAAAAATTGATAAAAAATATTATAAGATGATAAAATAAATATTTTGCTTTCTTATAAACAATTTATTATTTATAATAATCGTAATGGATTTGGCTTCGTAAATTTGCCCATGGCTTCAAACGCAGGATGATTCCATTCAATTTCGAATTGATTCTCATTTTCAAGCAAACCTTCGTCTTCCACAGATGATTGGAATTTTTCAAATGAGCCATTTACAGACATCTGAAAAACTATTCTAATAAAGAAACGCCGTTCATTTTGATTAACGCCACGTAGAACTCCAATAGGCAAGTGAAAGTTTTCATTCGTCTCATAAATTGGAATTTCAATCGTTTTCCCTCGTTTGGTGTAACTTTTAAATTCGAGAGCTTTTCCGCCATTGAAACAGCAAGTTGGTCGGATGATTGAAGAAAATCGTGAAGGTTGAAGTTGGAAATTAAAAGGGCTTTTATCTTTGATCATTTTCAAATCAGTGGAATTGGAAAAAGGAATTTGGCAAAAAGTAAAATCTTCAATTTCCAAAGTTGTGATCACGTGATGAAATTGGTCAATTCCCAAGAAATATAAAAGCCATTCGCAGAGTCGGTGGAAAATTTGAATTGATTCTTCTTTTGAAACTGATTTAATGCAAGTGTGGGATTTCTGAATTGAATAGTTTGGTTTCATTAAACAATTAAAAATCGGATTAGCGACTTGTTTCATTTCAACACATTTTTCAATTTCTGTGAATTGAAAGTCAAAAACGGCAACTTCGATCAAATTCTCTTCAATTCGCCCAATTAAAACATTTTGGCAATTTTTCAATATTGGCAAGTAGGAAGAAGCAATGGCGCCAAGCGAACTCGCCACAAACAATTCTTTAAATCCAGCCATCTTTGCAGATTTGATCAAAAACTCCCGCTCAAGAATTGTGAAGAAACTTGGCAAAAGAAGAGAAAGTTTCTTGAGTCGTTTCTTTAAAATCATTTCACTCATTGTTCTGATTTTAGCAAAAATCATAATTTGAATTTCCATCGGGGAAAATTCATTGTCATTGAATTGAATTTTTTTAATTTCTTCTCCGGGCGGGACATTTGAAATGTTGTTGAAGAGAGAAATTCCAGAAATGACTTTTGATTTTTGAATTTCCTTCAAAGCGTTCGATCCAATGACCACATGGTTTTCGCTATCAATTGTAAAAACGTTTAAGAAACGATTCAGCTCTTCGCTTTCTAAAATTTTAAATTCGAAGTTTTTGCAAAAAACTTTTATAATTGCAGGTGAAAAGTCAATGATGAGTTCTCCATCAAAATAATCCAATTTTGATTCTTCATTCTCCCACTTTTTTGAAAGTGCCGCGAAACTCCGAATATTTTCATTTAAAATATTCAACGCTTGTCGCTTCAGTTCATTTCTTGCAGCGAATTGGTCCAAATCAGAAAATTTCATTTTTAACGAGTTGAATTTTTGGTTTAAATTTGAAATCGCACTTTTGAGAAACGAGACGTGCATTGAATGAAATTCTCTTTCAGTTGGAATGAATTCAATTGATTTATCATTTTCCACTTGTTGCAAAAATGAAAATTTTTCTTTATAAATTGAAATCTCCCTTTCAATAAATGAGCGAAGAATCGTTGAATTATTTTCGTTCCGGCTGAAAAATTTCTCCAGTTCCTTGTTAAATTCCTTTCGCATTTTCTTCAAATCTGAATCCCAAATTCCTTTCCCGATTTCTTCGCGTTTCCTCCCATAAATTTCCTCAATCGTGTTTTGAATGGATTCGAGAGTTGTATTAATAATTAAATTGTGAACTTTTGTTAAATTCTTCTCAGTTGTAATTTGGTTATCAAAAAACCCAATTTTATCCATTCCCTTCAAATAACCTTGAACAAGAATTTTTTCTTTAGAGTTCAGAAATGACGAAAAAATGTTCTTCGATTCCTCAACAAACAACGCCTCGTTTTTCTTTTTGAAAGATTCAACAACGGCAATTTTCAAACGAGAATAAAATTCATTCTCGGAACTTTCTGGTGGAAATATTCTGCAAAATTCTTCATTTAACAGGTGTTCAACAAAATGAAATTTTTTGTAGGTCCGTGCACACATTTTGGATTTATGAACAACTTTGGAAAATTTTATTAAATTGCTCTCAAAATTATCCTTTTCGTTTTTGACCTCTGTCAGCATTTGTTGGAATTTGTCTTTAAAAAGATAAAATTCAAGTTGGTGAGTTGATCGAATCAAATTTATACTTTTGAAAAATTCCGCTTCGTTTCCAATTCCTTCTTCAAGACACTTTTTAGTCAAAAACGTGATTCCGAATCCTTTTGTTTTTATAAAATCGAGAACACATTTCTCATAGGAGATTTTCCTTTCACGAAAAGCCAATTCAAATTTTTTTTCCATTTCAAAATAATTTGCCCTTTTCGCATCATTCGCAGATTGAAAATTTGAAAAGAGCTTGGAAACCGTTTGGTCAAATTCAGTTTTTAAATTCTCTCTTTTGGCAACTTTGGAATAAAACGGCCAATTTGAAACGTCCGCCAAATACACGTGTTTGATTTCCTCAATTTTCTCTTCACTAAAATGCGGCATGAAATTAAAATGTTGGGTCATTCCGTCTTCGAATAACGATTTGCATTCGATTAAAAAATCCTCAAATTTAGCTTTTAATTTTTCCTTCTTCATGTCAACAATTGGGAATTTCTTATTGAACATTTTTTCAAATTCGGGAAATTCGATCGTTTTCCCTTTTTCCTCTTCTTGCTTTTTCATGTCCACAACGAAAGAGTTAAAATCCTTGAGGAGTTTCAAATTAAGAAATCTGAATTTAAATTTTAATTCTATCCAATCCAAATTCTCTTCGCTTTCTTCATCATCGTCACTTATATATTCCCATCCAAATGGATCCAATTCATCATCTGAATCATCGTATTCACTCTCATGGCCATCTTCTCCACTTCCATCTTCATCTGAATAATCCGAGTCAGAATCAGAATAATCCGAGTCAGAATCAGAATCCCAACCATAAAAGAAATTTCCAACGGGAGCAACAAATCTTAATTTCAGTTTCAATAGCAGAGCGGGGTTGGACAAATTTTTAAAAATGTTGTTTTTGATTGAGTCGTATTTTACATATTGGAATACTTCCTTTTTGAATTCTTTTTTAAATTCATTCAATTCCTTCTCAGCGTTGATTTGATCGAATTTAAAAAATTCTTTATTTCTTTCAAGAAAGAAAAATTCAATTTCGTTCAAATTCCACAAACTGTGATTTTCCATTTCTTTATCTTCATTTTTAACATTTTCATCCCTTTTATCATCTTCACTGCAATGAGATGATTTGATTTCATTGTAAGCCGTGTTTTTGAATTTGTACAATTTTTGAAAGGTGGAAAGATTAAACTCGCTCGGAGTAACTGATGAACTGTCACGTTTAAATGATTCGACCAATCCTTCAATATTTTCACGATATTGGTCCACAATAGAATTCAATTTGGATATTTTCTTAATTTTAATTTTCTCCTCGTCATCCAATGGTAAATTTCCCATTTTAATAATACTTATGTCCAGATTATTCTTGGGGCACAGAGCTTCGTCAATTCGATTTGACAACAAACAATGACTGAGAATCTTCGGGGTAAGTGGGATAACTTGGAATTTCAATTCGTTTAATTGGACTTTTTTAATGATGATTTTAATGCATTTGTCATTAAGCCCCAAATCATCTTGGTTTTCCAATACCGGTGGTGGTCCGACGATTGTGATCGAGTTGAAGATTATTGAAAGAGTTGAGAGTTTTTCAATCGATTTCTGTCTATTTTCAACATTTCCGTTTTCTCCATGGGATGAACTGTTGAGCCAATCGGAATTTAAAAGTCTTTCGGTCAAATCGGGTTTATAAGGCGATGGGAAATCGGCGGACAATTTTTCGAAATACACTGAACAACTTGCAGTGCTGAAATTGCTAAAATATTTCTTGACTAGATTTCCATAAGATTCTTCAATTTCAATCAATTCACCCTGGAAATTAAATTTTACAGTTAAATATTTAAATCTCATCAAACATTGTATATATAATTGATGTCTAATTAATTTAAAAATTTAAAAGTCCAAATAAATTAAATTAAAAAATTGAAAATGTATAAATATAATAAATTAATAAATATTTAAAATTTTACCTCTTTGAAGAAATTGTGTGTAAAGATGACGTGGGATGAAGCATAAATAACAAATTCTGTTAAAGTGTTATAAATTTTGCAATGCTGATCTTCGGAGGTAAATTCTTCCCCGCAGAGTTCAAGGAACAAGAAATCGAAGAATTGGCCATTGTGAATTTTAATTCCTGGGACGTTGCTTGGAAACGATTGGGAGATTGAGAGACCTTTGAGATTATATTCATTGAGAAACTGAACATCTTTTGCCTTAAGATCCTTTGCGAGAATTCCAAAAATGCTTTTAATGATGTGGATGTTTTGAATCCTGTTTGACCCGATAACTCCGATGATTCTCAACTGATTGGATTCCCTCACAACTTCCAGTGAATCTCTGTCCGGTGTTAAACTTCCGGGTTTTCCTTCAAATAGAAGTTTCCGCATCACAATGTTACAAGTCTTTGTTCTACAAGATTGAAAATTTGGTGTTAAAATAAATATATTTATATTTTAAATGCAAATGCCTTTTCGTTACATATTTTACAGATCTGGTTTGTATAGATTACATAGCCTAAATTAATTTTATAAGTGGCAACTTACTTTTTAGACATGATTTTATAATATTGGAATTTCAGAACTTTTCATAACGAATCTCCGACAGACTTGATTTATTTTCTCCACGTTGAGTTTTACTAAAATATTTAAATAACTTCAATTAGATAACTTCACGCAATGAAATGTATAATAGGTGAAATAATGACTTTCACCAAATTCTCAATGATAAAAACAATTACTTTAAATTTAAAACGTTTCTTACCTGATGTATTTGGACCGGATTTTATAATTTTTGAGATTTGAATGCAACTTTGAAAAAGTTCACGACGAGCTTTGTTCAAAATAAATGTGCAAACTACTGACCTCAGACCTTTTCACCATTTTTATGCTGGCAAACGAAATTAACAACAGCCGACCTTTTGACGTTTAAATCTTTTCCATTCTTTGCTCTCGCTGTCTGCTACTGTGTGTGTTTGGAGATAAAATTACATGAAGAAACGCGACTGGATTTGAATTATAGCGTGAGATACGTTTTATGCAGGGCCTTGCGTGTTATAAAAAAGGTCGTTTTATTATTTTATGCTATATGAGCTATATCTACCATATATGCTTAAAATATCAACCATATTACACATATTTAATACATACTATTTACTACTGTATGTATACTTATTTACATATTGTTGTAAGTTCTTAAATATAAAATTAGGTTCAGTGGGTTATTTTATACTCTCAAATACCATTATATTTATAAATAAGTATGACACATAATACCTGGTAATATGAACATATGTAATATTTGACCCAAGCCAAGGCGTTTACATACTTACATTTAGGATTATTTCATATACATATATATTATTATGCCTGAGTGTTATCAGTCTTTCTGATCATAAACATTTATTGTTATTTGTACTGTAAATGTATCTGTAATAAAACCAATCTTATTTTTTCGATTGTTAAAACAATACGACGATTTCTTACAACTAATAAACTACTTACATTTAATATATCTATATATACTGTATATAGTATTTGACTGAATTTATACGTATAAATATTTTTAAGCTGTCCCTTTCACAAATGTCAAATGACTCAAATGTAACATCATGTCAATAAAGATTTCTCATTCACTTGAAGATTAAAAATGTTTTATGAATTTTAGGTGAAATGTATATATTTAAAATATTAATATTTAACATGAATCGGTTAATGTGAATGCCAAATGTTGATGAATCAATTCCCCAAAATGGAAAAATAAATCATTTTAAATATAAAATATGGAATTACAAAAAATATTTATTGGATAATAGATGAAAAAGGGAAATGAAAACAACAATGTTCAACTTTTAAACAAGACCGCAAGCTGTTTAAATATGTTAGAGACCAATATACAAAATTAAAAGTAACATTTACAATACACACAAATATAATATTTAACTGTAACCCTAATCTTATTTTTTTAAATCATTAACCATTATGTCTAAACGTTCGATATTTAAATTTAAAATGGCCAATTCCAACAACATAACAATATGTAGTGTATAGATAATGAAGATCTTATACGCAATTTATAAAGAATATTTTCAAGTAATAGTTGACAAACAAGAAATAAGTCTCAGTCGTTAAATAATGCAATCAAAGTAAGAAAATAATAATAAAATTGTAATTAGCTAATTATAAAAAACTAGAATCAAAATTTTCTAATTAAGTTTTCAATGGCCAAGAGGAATAAATTAAAACGCTGCTCCGTCCCCGGTTGGGTCCAAAATCCATGGATAATGTCTTGGGCATTCCATGCAAGTGAAGAGTCGGAGAGTTTCGCCCGGGAGTTCCCGAGTGGTCAAAGGGCACGTGTTGGGAAGCGAACAAAACGGCTGTCCCTTCACGTCGCATTTCTCTTTCCATTCTTGGAAATCTCGGAGGGCAGTAAGCTCAGTAGGATTTTGCATCCATTGGATGACCTGTAAAAATTAAACATTTAAAAATCCAAATATCCAAAATTATAAAAAATGACACATGTATTTAGGTAGTGTATAGAATGAATTGAGTCAGATTAATTAATTTTTATTACCTGAAGCATTGTAACAAAATAAACATCATTTCTTCCAAGCATCTCATCAATAAATTTGGTCAATTCCTCCCTAAATTCTCTCTTTGACTTGAGCCAAGAAGCGTGGAAATGAAGACCAAGCGGTGCGCGGTTGGTTGAAAAATGTCTATTGAAATTGTGACGGAGAAGTCTGAAAAGAAAATTATTTAAATTAGATGTCATTAGAATAATTGATTAAATTATTTCCAATTATGTAAAAAAATTAAGCAATAAATGTGTTGGTGCAAACAAAGATAAATAATTATGTGCACTACCCAACAACGAAAAGGTTTGCGCCATCCCTCAGTTTGATATTAACCAAGGAGCGCGCAAACCTTTTTGTTGTTGGGTAATAGATTATCTTGTGATGGTTAAACTTACCTTCCGAATTGTTCCCCAGTTTGAATATTTGAGCACGAAGAGACCATGTGACAACCGGGAAGTGATTCATCAAAAGTTGGATCGTCTCTCCTGTCCAACTCGTTCATTACAATTTCCCAAACTGGGTGAGATCGCGAAGGACAATTTTGAGCATTTCCGTGGCATTTGTGAGGCATACGGAAATAAAGTGTGTAAGGCCAAATGGGAACTCGATTCAAAGGAGCAGTGATGGAAGCGTCATATACGAAAAACTAAAACACAATTTCAATTATCAATAAGCTATCCATTTACAAATATCCTTCAAAATAATAAATATCAGCAAACAAATATTATAATTACAGTATTTCTGTATAATTTAAAAGTTTGTATATAAATATATATAATAAATCTATTTTAATTACTTGATCTGCCATCATTTCAAATTGCTTATTTCCACCAATACGAAGGAACGGAGCTCGAATTCCAATAACACTTCCATCAGTAATATTCGCAAAACTTTAAAAAATAATTAAAATTTAATAATGAGTTAGCTCATTCAATTATATTAAAATGGTTAAATAATAGATTAGATAATTTTGTTTATTAAATCAATTTAATTTAATTAATTAAAATAACTACAATAATTTGAATAATTACCGTTCAATAATAAGCCTATTTCCAGCCATCTCAGCCAACCAATCATCATAAGTTCCTTCGGTCCAGTAAATTGGATCATCTTTGTTGGTCACTGAGAAACTCGCAATTTCATGTCCTTGGCGATGAAGTTCCTAAAAACCATTAAAAACCATTCATTGTAATTACATTTAAAATATCCATTTGTCATTATTTGTCATTTAATGATAATTCACTTTACAAAGATAAATGACTCAACATATTCCATTATAAATATTTAGATAAAGTTAATAAATAAAGGTCGTCTATTTAGCATTAAGCACCAAAGTTAAAGTTAAATCTATCCTTCGCTCGCCATATAAACTTATATAACAATCCCCATTGTAAGTAAATTCCATTGGCCATTGGCATATATTAAATTCATCAAGTATTGCAAGATTGAAGTCCTAATTTAAGAATAAACCCTGAATAAACTGAATATTCAATTGTGGTAATTAAATGTAAGTCATGTTGCATTAGGCAATGTGAAGATAATTTAAGGTCGAGGGTTTGCGACCGCCAGTTGTTGGGTGAAGGAGGATGGAAAGTAGAAGGATAAATCTATCAATAAATAAACAGTTCCTTCGAAAGTGAAAAAGAGAAAGGGAAACTCAAACTCCATTCATCAATAGAACTCTCCCTCCCTATCCTTTTACACGCCTTCTGCTTCCTCATAATCCCTTCAGGACGTCTGGTGCTCCAATTCATCTTCTACAAATGACCACTTGGACTGATTTACAACTCATGAAATTTCTAACGTAATTTGGTAACTAAGAGAAAATACCTTGTAGACTCATTAGAGTTAATAGTTAATTAAAAGTAATTTAATTTTAATTAATGTAATTAAATTAAATTTATTGTAAGAGATAAGAGATAATGTAAAGTAATTTAATAATAGTTTAATATTAATTAATTTTTAATTAATTTTACCTGAACTCCTGAGTAATTTGTATATTTATGTGAAGTGAAGAAAGTTCCTTTGATTTGACATCCATTAGGATTTTGACGATTCCCGTTGAAGATCTCCGCGTAAAGGTCCACGTTATCGACGTTGACGGCTCCGTTGAAGGTGATGGTGATCATTTGGGGAACCTTGAAATTGATCCTCATTTTAAACTCACTTTCTCTTTAACCCACATTTGATAATGATGATGGTCGTAAAGGGAGAGTCGGGAGATAAAGGCGAACGGGAGTTTGGCCCACTTACGCTATTGGGTTCTAAAGCTCCAGGAATCCTCGTTCCATCAGCAGAGCAGAAACAATCTGGGAGAACACATTGGGTTGGGTCGCATTCGGGCGCACGATTCGGATCAGTTTCAACAGCTATTAAAAACAACATCTTTAAAATAACCATTTAATTCATAATTAAATATTTTTACACTTTTTAGTATAATGCATAAATTTTAATTTACTTGTACTCAACATGATGTGAATGATCTCGTACTTAATTGCAATTAACAGGTTACAAATTCAGTTAAATGGGATTATTGACTAATGTGAGAAAATGCATTGGGAAATGCAATTGCTTTTTTCACATGCAATTGCAATCACTTAAAGCATCCTATATGGAAATGTATAGTGATTTATACTGAACAATATTCTATATAGAAATTGGAGCAAGAACGGCATATTAAATATATTGATTGAGTATAAATATATGTATGTATGTTCTAATATAACGGTTTAAGATATCACAATGACGTTTTGCCATCAATGTGTACATAGGTTAGTATGAGAATTTTGTATGCAGATTGTGCGAATTGGATCAATGTAATGAAGTGGGGATATAAAAATACACGGAATTGAAAGAAACTTGATTGATACGTAATTAGTAAAGTAAGTTGTTGAGTTACCTAACCAAACCGGCTATAATACTTTACAAAGTCGAGTCGTAATGATCTTATTGACAATGTAAAATGTAGGTTGTGGTAATAATGGAACAAATATGAAAATCAATCTTTTTATAATATTAAGTATAAGGAGATTTTAAGTATCGGTGTATGCAACATTTAAAAATTAACTATAATTAAAAATAATGTAAATTGAACTTACTGCATGCGTTTTCGTCAGATGTATCGGAGCAATCTGGTTTATCATCACAGAACAAAGCTTTGTCAATACATTCACCGTTTCCACATTGGAGTTTCCCATCGGGGCAAACTGGCTCATCGGTCACCAAATTAGGCAAAACTTTTCTTGGCTCTGTTAAAATAATTAAAATTAAATAATATCACAATTAACCCAAAAAAACATAATTTATATAAAACTTAAAAACCACTCCATTAGTTAAAAATGAACAATTAAGTAAAATGGATCCAGTAATTAAATAATGATTAAAAATTGTAATTTTAACTTACTTTCCAATTTGTCGCAATTGTTGACTCTCCCCTTCCAATCGCAAGTTTGTTTAAAAATGTCAAAAGCGAGCCCATTGGGACATTTGACTCCTCCAAGTCTGATTGATCCGGTCAGTCCAGCCCGATCGCATCTGACCACATCTCTGCAATCTCCCTCAGTGGTAAGTCTGAAATATTCGTCTTCGGGCCGGTCCTTGCATAGTTTTTCTATCTGGGCTGAGTTGGGTTTGAGAACGTCGTCGGTTTGTGATCGGCTGTTCCCAACGGTGAGTCCGAGGAAAACGAGGAAGCAGATCGCGAGCTTCATGACGAATAAATACAAGCCTTCTTGTTCGGCGGGCGAGTGGGAAGTGAGCGGTGGAAGGAACGGATGTTGAGGAGTCACAACAACTGGTTCTCCACTTTCACCTACTTCTTCCCCTTCACCCACAGACGCGTTTCTAATTCTTCAACAACACTCAAAGACCATCTTAACATCATTACTATACACAATCAAATACACATAGAAAATCCTTACAATTATTCTTCATACGCTAATATATACACATGGTCAATATAGCACATAATAATATAACTCATGGTTCATATGACAATGTAAATTTGGCCAAAATGAAAAAGTCAACTACGATAACCAACTCGTATTTTGTCATGCCAACCATAGCAACTATAAAAGACCAGACAAGACTTTTACAATGTTACTTTTGTTACATTATAATATGTATATTAGATATATTGGACGTATAACAAATATTAATAAAGAAATATATTTAGAAAAATCAAATTTAAAAATATAATGTATTAATTTTGATTTGATATGATTTTGAAAATATGATAAATATTTTAATTTCAGTATGTATTGTTGGATATACAGATATGTATTGGTATATATATATTTATTTGTATGTTAATGTATCTTTGGCTCTTGTTTGGATTTGTTGGTGGATGTTTTGGGAAGTGTCGGAGCGGAAGAGAAATAGTTGGAATTATTGGACTCAACCTGCCGGTTTATGCCAAAAAAATGTTGTTGTGGTTCCCAAGAGAATCTCACTTTTTTATATACAAATGCGACAAGTCCACTGCGTGGCGAGGTCGTTCAAATTCCCAAATGGACATGCATTGCTTATAATTAAATGTACTATATATCATATCATATCATATTACAATATGTGAATATTTTACCCTTTAAAGAACTTTATATATCCAATATGGATGTTACGCGCTTAAAATTGAATATGAGTATTTGCCCTTTTCTTGGTCATTATAATAAATGCGGAAATTGTGGGTTATTCAAATAGAAATTGGAGAAATTGAGCAAATGAGATTTAAATGTCGAGTTGACTCACATTTGGTCCTTGGACATTTGTTCAAGTTAAGTAAATATGGTAATGGGGGGAATCCGGTTCTCAAGAGACACATTGACTGGGAGAGTCCGAGAGCGGCTTATCTAATCCACCTTACTTAACTCCTCCGCTGTCCTCAATAAGAATACAAATGGGGGTCAATTCCCCTTCCCTTCACAAGTGGAACAAAGAAAAACCCTTACTTGGAAATGAGAAACATTTATTTTAATACTTTAAGTAGCGTAGTTCTGAAGAATCGCGTAAACGTACGAACCCAATTCCTCATCCTGTAAATGGAAAAAAATTAACATTATACTTAACTTGTAATTAAAAGTAATTATCAGAACCAATTGTTAAAGAAAATCATCAATTAAAAATGATCCAATTAAATAAATGCGACACTCCTCATTTAAAAATTAAAATGACAACAAATATTCAAAAATCAATATACTGATGTAAATATACCGATGTAAATATTTAAATAGTAAATATCGGCATTAATCCAATAGTAAAAGGCATATTTAAAAATGGAGTGGGTAACTAACTTTAATTAATTTTATTGGTTTAATTAAAATATAAATTAAAAAAAATTGTGGCTTACTTGAAGATTCCAAGTAACGGAAAGTTCCTTTTCCGTTTCGCTTTTTGGAACTTGTGAGATTTGGAGTTTAACGGCGCCGTCTTGAATGCTCACTTCTTTCTCGCTCAGAATCTCCACCGTCGTTTCTCCCAGCTTGGATGACAAAAGGGCCGTGAGTCGTTCAGCTGTTCGGCTCAATCCGCCGAATTCTCTCACGATCAATTTATTGGTGAAAGTGAAGGTGTGGCAAGGAAGGCCAAGTTCATGTGTTGCTTCTTCCACTGGTAAAAGTTTAAGACCCTGAAATAAATAAATTCAGAAACGCTTTAATATTTTAACATTAAGTGTATTTTGTGAAATATCTATTTGATTAAATTCAATATATTACTTCGATATTTAACATATTTATGTATAATTTATAATTTCAAATTGCTTACTGAATCTTTCATAATCAAAATCCCATGAAAGAGTTTTTGTCTCTTTGGGTCTGGTGGAGTTGCTTCATAAGAAGTTTCGACTGCTTTCACTAAGGACAAACTTGCATCGACACGAACGTCAGGCTCAGTTTTAATAACGCACGTTTCGCCATTAGCTGGCATGTAACAATCAATTTGAAATTCCTATAATGAACAAAATGAAATTATTAATTTTATCAAGCATCTGTATTTGTATTACTGAAATGGTTAAAGTTTAAATGTATTAAAGTAGCTAATTTTTAATATCTCACCTTGTTAATTTTCTGTTTGAGAAATTCCATCTTGACAGCTTCTCCGTGTACCAAAAGAACATTTTTGGGCTGCGAATAATGAATAAGCTGCATGATCCCTTTGGCATCGGCATGGGCAGAGAACGACATGTATTGGACTGACATTTTAACTTCAATGATTTGTCCGTTTTCCAAATCGATTTTCTTGTGCCCACTCAGGATTTTTGATCCAACAGTTCCATTGACACAATACCCGGGCATAATAACCTGTTCGAATTAAAAATAATCACTTTACTATAATTAATTAAACCTCACAAAAATTTTAATTATTAATTAATTAATTAGTCAAGAATTTGAAATTTGATGAATAAACAAAACACATTATAGGAAAATTTAATAAAAGAATAATGTATTTAGTTTAATTGTAATTAAATTAAATAATCACCATGTTATTTTCATTCGGCGCCCATCGTTTAAAAATCTGCAACGATAACCCAGCATGCAACATTCCAGGAGTTGCAAAAACGACCATTGCACCGGGGTTGTCGATGTATTGTTTGTCGAATGGCTTGATGTGATTAAAATCGAACATGTTTCGAGTGACAAAAGTTTTCTTGATCTTTTGATTCGTCCAAGTGATGAACATTTTGTAATAATTATTTGCTCGTTCGGTCAATCCAGCAGCGAAGTAAATCGGGACAGTTAAATTCATCCTTTCCCAATAAGTCTCAAGGAGAATGCAAAGTTCCTGGGCCCGGCCGAGGGCAAAAACTGGAATCAAAACTTTTCCTCCTTTTTCCACACAATCGTGGACTTTCTTAAGGAAATCTCTTTCTCGGCATCGTTTAGAATCTCTGATAGTTGTGGCGTAGGTTGATTCGCTGATGAGAATGTCCGGACGGCAACGGTCGATCCATGCAGCTCCCAAATGTCGATCGGGAGTCATGTTGTAATCGCCCTGAATTAGAATTTAAATGAATTTAACTAATATCTTAAATAAATTAATAATTTAAAGTTAAATGATTTAATTAACGATTATTTGAATGATAATTTTTTACTGTGTAAACAACTGATTCTTGTCCAACTTTAATGTGGAACATTGCAGCTCCGAGAACATGTCCAGCATAGTAAGCTTTAATTTCCAAATTCTCATCGACCATTACTGATTGATGAAGATTGACTGGAATGAATTTCTTGACACAATCTTTGATCATTGCCGATGTGAAGAAATTCGTTTCGCCTTTTCTTTCCACCATCACTTTCCTCATGTCTTCCTATTTAGTAAATTAAGTTAGTCAATTATAATTAATTAATTAAAATTATATAAGAATTATATAGTAAATTGTTTTATTTAATGTTAATCTGTATTAGGTATTTAGAAAAGAAAATCATTAATTACAAGAAGGATCGGACAAATGGCTTTAGTTGGATGGGTCATGTAAATCGGCCCGGTGTAGCCAACGACTTCGGTCATAAAAGGCAAAGCTCCACAATGGTCCAAATGGAAATGAGAAATGATGACACAATCGAGATATTCAGTCAACGGCATTCCTTTCGTAATGACGGAAAAATCAGGGAATTTCCTCTGTAAATAAATAAATTGAAATTCAATGATTTCTAATTTTTATCAAGTTTGGAAAGTTTGGAATATTAATAATGTTAGAATTTAAATACAAAATTATAATATGTAATTAGTAATGATTAAATTGTTAAATGGTTTAATTAAATTTTAAATTGACCTCATCGTTGAATCCCATGTGCATCCCGCAATCCAGCATTACATTTTTTCCACCGATGGCCAACAAGAGACAACTTCGACCAACATCTTGGCCAGCTCCTGTTATTACAAAATTTAAATTAGAATACAATAACAATTGGTTTTTGATTATGAGTTTAATGGGAAACAAATTTTAATTTCTAACCAAGAGGAGTAATCCTGATTTCTGGCATTTCTGCTTCGGGGTTTTAAAATGAAAAAAAAAACTAACGAACTTCAATTCAATTTATGCATGACATTTTTCAAATTAAATCGAATTAAAACCGAATTGAACCGTCGATGTTTCAAATCTCAATTATCGCTGTATTTTTGTTTATTCTGTGATTATTGTTGTACAATAGTGTTTTAATTGTGATTGTTATTTATTTTTGTCTTAACAGGTCTAAACTTGAAACTTTAACTTAACACTTAACTTGTCTTTTGTTTTGTGAATAAGCCGGAATTTCAATCCCGCGGAACCAAAGTTCGTGAAATAAACTCACAACACTTCACTGTATTTTACAAAACTTCTCTTTCTCACAGAACTTTGACTTTACGAAGAATAATTAAAATTACAATTAATTTAACAAATAAATAGTAATTTTAAAGTTTAACATATAAGCAATTTATCTTTTAGTAATAACAATGTTTGAACACGTTCACATCCCATTGACGAGAATTCAAAGAGCGATTTTAGTCTGTGGAACAGGAATTTCTTCATTCTTGAATCCCGCACGTGCTGGTAAAGAGCCAATTATTATTTTTTATATTTAATAAATTATTAACATGTGTATTTATTTTAAATTGTTCTAACTGAACTTTAAAAATTTTCATTTTTGATATTGGTTTCAGATTCAATTGCAGTGTTCGGTGAAGTCACAGGGGAAAGAGCTCTCGAACAAATTCATGCCCAAATGCTCGCAGACCCCGAAGGAGCCGAAATCCTCCGTGACAAACCGCGAATTAATTCATCGACCGTCGACCTCGCCGCTCTCGCCCAACTCGACGAAGGAACATTTGGACGAGAATATTTGAACTTCCTCGAAGTGAACAAAGTGACCCCTGACTCCCGACTCTCGGTCAAATTCATCAAAGACCCCGAGCTCGCGTATGTCATGCAACGCTATCGAGAAATCCATGATCTTGTTCACACCGTCACAGGGCAACCAACAAATATGCTTGGTAAATTAATTAAAATTAATTATAATATAATAAATGGCAGAAATTAATTTTATAAATTCAAAAATAAAAATGATAGTTGGAATGAATTAAAATAATTTTAATTATTGTTATTTATTTATTTGGATTTGTTTTAGGTGAAGTTTTGGTTAAATGGATCGAAGGGATTCAAACGGGTCTTCCGATGTGCGTCCTCGGCGGTGTTGCGGGTGCCACTCGACTTCGACCCAAACAACGAGGGAAATACACTAGTGGACATCTCCGATGGGCCATCGACCTCGGTCACAATTCCCGACCCCTTATGAACATTTACTACGAAAAACGCTGGGCACAACAATTAATCGAAATCAGACGATATATTTCACCATTATTATCCAAAATACCTAAATGATATTTTAAATTCAACTTCACATTGTAAATTGGACTTTGTGTGTTAAACTACTTTTATTGTTATATATTAAAAAAGACATTAATATCAATGAATTATAAATAACGCTATTAAACTACAAATGCAATAAATGCAAATAACTATTTTAAATCAAATTATTTGTAGAATATCAAATTGAATAACTTTATTTAAATTCATCGAAGAATCATTAAAGGTAAATCTAACTTAATATTGATTGTGCAATCGATTCATAAATAGATAGAGGATTAAAGTGGCATTTAATTAATTAATAATAACAAAAGTTTAAAGTTGTGACAATAATAAAGAGATCGTATAATTTAAGTTCTAAATATAATATTAAGTAAAGATTTGACAGATTTAAGTAGATGAATACTTAATAGGAATGAAATCAAAAGAATAATTCTAACCAATTATCATTTTGTTTAAATATAAAGATAGTTTAATTTACAGAAATTAAACAGCCATTTCCATTTGGATTTTCGGCCAGGGGTCATAACCTTTAAGGTCGAAATCCTCAGGTTTAAAATCTTCAATGTTGGTCACATCCCGTAAGATTTGGAGTGTTGGAAAAGGTCGAGGTTCTCGGTCGACTTGAACTTTCAACGCATCGACGTGATTGGAATAAACGTGGGCATCTCCGAACAAATGGACGAAATCTCCAGGATTTAATCCGCACACTTTCGCGATCATGCAAGTGAACAAAGAGTAACTTGCAATGTTAAACGGAACACCTAAAATTAAATAATATCGATATTGAAATTGTAATAAAATAATTAATATTAAGAAATTAAGTAAAATAATAAAAAGATATAATATTGTAAATAATTAATAATAAATATTAAATTTAAATATTGTAAATAATAAAATTAACATTTAAATATTTAAAACTTTACCGAGACCGATGTCAGCTGACCGTTGGTACATTTGTGCCGACAATTCTTTTTTCTCTGTGTCGACATAAAACTGAATGAAGCAGTGACAAGGTGGGAGAGCAACTTGGTTTAAATCGGTTGGATTCCAAGCAGTTAAAATAATCCTCCTTGAGTTTGGATCCTCTTTTATGAGTCTGATCACATCTGCGAGTTGATCGACCCCTTGACCTGTGTAGTCATCGTTCATTGTCTTGTATTGAGCTCCGAAGTGTCTCCATTGGAATCCGTAAACCGGGCCCAAATCTCCTTCAGCTCGGTCGGTGAGTCCGAGGGAGTCGAGAAAAGTTCTTGAAGAATTTCCATCCCAAATGTTCACTCCGACGGCCGACAATTCTTTCGCGTTCGTTGAACCCCGAATGAACCAAAGAAGTTCTTCGACAACTCCGCGCCAAAATACTCGTTTTGTTGTTAACAGAGGGAAAGACCCTATTTAAATAATTACACAATTAATTATATTTCATTATCAATAGTTTAAATATAATCTATATTATTGGAACAAAACGAATTAAATAAAATAATTCATGATGAAATTATTTATCGGAAATGTAAGAATTGAATTTTAAAAAATCCATTTAAAAATTATATAAATCAAAATTCCAATATATTTAATTATGGAAGTAAATACTATGTAAAATGATTACCATTTCTTAAATTGAATTTCATTTGAGGAGGAGCAAAAAGAGAAATTGTTCCGACACCGGTCCGGTCATTTTTCACTGCACCGTTTTTGAGAACATTTCGAATGAGGTTTAAATATTGGATTTCCCCATGGGGTTCTTCTCTAAAAACGTCATGTGGAGCTACCATGATTTGCGTTAATGTTTAATTGGAAATTATATTAAAATGTTAGGGAGTGAATAAAGTGAATTGTTGTCCTTTCTCTGAATTCTCTGCCTTGCAAACTTTTTTTCCTTCCTTTGTCTAATTTGAATTCCATGGGGGAATTTCCCTCCAAAGGTTTCATATTTGCCCATGCAATGGGCAGTGTATATTTGCAAAGTTAATTAGCCAATCTCTTAATAAATGCAAAATATTAATAATTCATCAAATTAAAAATTCTATAAAATTTACTTCATGATAAGTCCTTGGGATAAAAAGAAAATTTATTTAAATAAAAGTCATTATGCTTCAGAATAATTTATTTTCCATTAAATGATTAAACACGTATGCCGATTTAATAACATTTACTATATATAGGTACACACAATTTATATTTATAAACGTTATCTCTCATTTCTTATATCAATATTTTTATATTATAGCTGAATATAGTTTTTATAAACTTGATCAAGACGTCAATACAGCAATATAAATGTTTTTCCTGATTCTTGAATTATGCAATATTTATAAGTTTTTTTATTATAAGTCAATGACAATTTATGTTTATGTATTTAATCGTCGAGTTGGGCAATAACAAACACATATATAGGAAACGCCGTCAGAGGCAAATCCATTTGTAACGCAACCAAATGGACTCAATTTACAGACATTCTTACACATTTCCAATTCCTCTGGATAACCATCGGTTCTCGTGAATAATTTTCCATTACTGAATACTTGCGTAAAATTACCCTTATTTTCCTGATTCACGAGGTTGCAAATATCAGGAGTTCCTTCCTACAAGTAAAAATCAATTTGTATTTAAATTTATTTGAATCCCAAATCTACTAATTAAATATTCATTGTCAAATAAATAATACAGATTATTTTAATTCTCATATATGTACAGGGTGGGCAATAAGTATCTTTCTTTTTTAAATAAAAAATCGTATAAAAAAGAAAGCAACTTATGGCCCACCCTGTACTTATAATACCTAAATTTATAATAGAAATTTTAATTATAAATGTATCCACTTACCCCTTGACAAAAACAAGCTCCTGTTTTGTTCACAGTGATATTATTTCCAGTTATGATTACACCGCTACTAGCTAAATTGACAAGTGTTTCAAGAACACCCTTACCAGTTTGGTTTAAAATCAAATCCAAATTATGGGAATAATTGCCAAGTTTGTTCAAAATGGCCGAATCGTAAAGAGTGGTCACGTTGGAAAGGTAAGGTGCAAATAGGAAATTCCCATGATAGTCGCAGGTCCCATTTGTTACGCGATCTTTTGACATGCAGAATTCGTTGCAACAATGGCGGGCCGGAAGAAGATCCACGAAGTCACAAGGTTTATTATTCAGCGGTTGTGTGTAATTGGTAGCACTATTCAATTTGTGAACCGTCATACCCTAAACAATGTATCAAATAAGTCATTTACAAATATTATATAAATATTATTAATATTTCAATGATCATATTTAATTTTAATATTATAATAAAATTATAATCAATAATCTGTAGAAATTAATAAATAAAAATTACAATTTGGTTTAACGCGGGCATAGTTATATTATTGCACAGATCTTGCAGATCCCTATCATCGGTATTGCAACCGTGAGGAATACAAATGAAACCGCCCAAAAGAGGTTTACAAGTAATGTCCAAACACGTAGCTGTGATATTTTCAACAGGTTTGATGCATGGGAATTTTAAATTTCCTTCGTTAATGTAATTTCCAATTCTTTGACCTGTTCCAAGTCCATTAATGATTAAAGTTGAGACTTTTGCCTCCAAATATACCACGGTAGAAATGGAATCCCCAGAAAGATGTAAAAGAAGTAAAGTAGCCGAAATTAACTTTAGCGACTTCATGGTTGTACAACGATCGACTCCAACCAATAGACTAACATTAAGCTTGAAAAATATTTTTATTTAAGTAAAGATCATTTATTTATCCAATGAAATTTGAGGACGCCATGAGGAGATCGAATGTTATTTTAGGGATTGTTTGAACTGATCTTGACATTGAAAATATCACAAGTTCAAGTATCAAAAGTTCATTTTAATTTCAATACAAACTTTATCTCCAATATTGCTCGTTGGGAGAAATAGTCAAAAGGGTTGAAAGTTAAAAGTTAAAATTGCCAAATTAAGCTCCAACATCTTAAAGCATACAATTTGTTAATATATTCTTAATATGGACCCTAAAAAAATTATCAATTATTTAACCTCGAAAGTACAAGTTCCAATAATACATACCGTAAAAAATCGATTAAGAGCCCGGGCTAATATTTAAATATGGACCCCCGTGACCCGGCTACTAATCGAATCAGGCTATTAATCGAATCCGGCTACTATTTATAACTTGAGTTTTAAATCTGTTAAAAATATCTAAATTACTACTCCGCGGCGAATGAATTGTCAAAATCCCTTTTCATTCATTTCTTTACTTCTCTTTCCTTAATAATTTCTCTTTTCGTCATTTTTTGTTTTACAAGTGTGAGAAGGAAAACAACAACCCCGCAAAATTTAGTTTATATAATAATATTAAAGTAAAGAATAAATCTGTTGAAGCTATTAAAAATTAGCTCGTTT
>JAQGBZ010000641.1:0-23684 GCA_034687125.1 Neelides folsomi
CTTAATCTCAAATGTCATTAAAAAGTGTAATTCTTGATTTTACTTTACATTGAATTGATAAAATATAATCACACTTTGGCATTAAAATTACAACTAGAAATAGTAGCCGGATTCGATTAGTAGCCTGGATTCGATTAATAGCCGGGTCTCGGAGGTTCATATTTAAATAGTAGCCGGGGCTCTTAATCAATTTTTTACGGTATGTGACTTCACGTTGCGCCCTCTAACCTATCCTAACCTCGTTTATTTAATAAAATTGGCCATGGCATGGTGCATTATGCTAAGTATTTTGAAAGTACTGTAATGCTGGTATTCTAAATCCTAGTCGATTGATGTAATATTCAATAGGAATTCAATGAATTTTTTTAATTTTCTTTCTTTGTATACTTTATTATAATTTGACGATTATTTATATTCTGTGTTTTTCAAATGGGCATTTTATTTTTTCACGCCCAGGGCATTTAGGCAAATATATTATTTATTTTTCAAACTCCCTCCCCCACTGGGTGGTTTAGTAACTTACCACTATTTAACGTAACTATTAACCTGTAATGCCGTGCATAATGCATAGATTATTAATGCCCGAAAAACTCGACTTATTTTTCAAAAATAACAGCCTAATAATGATTCAATTTATTAAATATGATGCTGATCTTCGACTCTGAATTGGAATAATACAAGGACAAATGTAGATACAGAAGAAAGAATCTGTAATAAAAACGAAAAATTAAAATTTACCTTTAATTTGTTTAAGAATTTTCATCATTATTATAAAATATCTTATAACTTTATTATTATTGAATTCTTATAAGAAAGCGTAGTGAGAAAGCTTTTACTTTTATAATCATTCTTCTGTTGAGAGAAAAATAATTTCTGGATGATAATTTTATAGGTTTCGCCGAAATTTTTAACATAAAAACTTGTATCTGGAAATTTAAAAATGTTGTTTATTTTCTTTAATCTATACGCTATATTTAAATAGGATTTTGTAAATTCATTATTAAATATTTATAATAATATTTTTACTAAATAAAACAATAACTAACTTGTTCGTTAAAGAATGAAATCATATTTGAGTCGATTTTTTCTAACAATTCCAATAACCTTTTGTTTTCTTTTTCTAAATTTGCCCCCATTGTGCCAAAATTATAAAGTTCATAGCTATAAAGCATCAGAGGAACAAAAGAATAAAGAATTGATTCTTTTGTATCGTCTGCGCTAGTAGCAAGTAAACAATTAAAAGTCAAAAATGTTAAAAACGAAATTGTCAATGCAATTTCAACTAAAAACAAGTTAGAAAATAAATTCGTAAATTCAATTACAAGGCGGTCCAATTTTGAATAATATTTAATGCATTTCATAATATTTAGTTCATTAACCCTCTCATTATCAGATAAATTATTTAAATGATTCATATCAGTATTATTTGATTGAAATTGCTCATTTATTGACTTAAAATGTTTATCATCTTCTATTTCGTATTTTTTTGATTTGACAATATTATCTATTTGATCTCCAATTATATGAAGGGAAAATGTAAATAGTTGAATAATTGACGAAATAAAATTCACCAATGAACCATGGTATATGTACAAAACCATCCACCAAAGAGAAATCGCAGAATACAAGATTGTTAATTCAACACTAATCGATTCAAGAAATGTATTGTTGTAATGAGTTTTTTTATTAGAAAAATACAAAACCACAAAGTTAATTTGAATTATTATGACTTGAAATAAAACAAATGGTATAAAGATAATTGACTTTAAAAAATTATATTTTTTATATTTTTTAAAAGAAGCTACATATTTAACATTTTGGACATTTTCTCCAATAAATGTAAATTGCGGTTCACGATTTAGCTCAGTAAAGAAATGAACAAATGATTTCCAAAATTCTAATAATTTCTTTGCCGTTATTAAAAAGTTGGTTTTGACAAATATGCCTTGACATGTTTGACAAAGAGACATTAATGTAATGACAACAACTTCCGTTTCCCTTTTCACTTTGGTAATGCTAATGAAAATATCAACTCTTATCATATAAAATAAATTGATAGATAGACTTACACAAGTTAAAATAATATTATAAATGGTTTGACAGCTAAACCATTTAAAGTAAAGTTGTAGTTTAGATGAACATTTTCGTTTTTGTATTGAAAATGGTAAATATCCAATAAATTTCAAACAGTTTAAAATTGGTCTTAGTGAAATTATCAATTCGTTTTCAATCATTTCATCTGTAGCTTTTTGATTTTGATTCATTTTTATTTGAAATTCTATTAATATACTACTTTTTAAATAATTATGCGTATTTAATTAGTCTTAAATTTTTACTATTTTATTTTACTAAATATTATTAAATATGACATATCAAATCATTAGAAATATCATTTTTACTTTTTAGATAACACATACGTAGATATACACATCAAAAGTTATACTAAATAAAATACGTAAATATAATATAACTAACAATTTTATAAATTAAACAAATATTGAAACGAGTAATTATTTTATTGCTCTAAACCAGGCATGCTGTATTCCCGGAAACGCACCCATGTGGGAGTATTCCCGGGAGTATTCCCGGCGCTCATGGGAACGTTCCCATATATTCCTATATATGCGTTCCCACCAGCGTTCCAGGGAACCATGTTTCTGGCGTGGGAACGTTCTCGGGAATTGGGAGCGTTCCCGAGAACACTCCTGGGAGCGCTCCCGAGGAGTGGCAAGCCTGCTCTTAACTATTTTTTAATATTGAGATAGTAATTTAAAAGCATTAAAAAATTAATTGATAAAATTAATTATTAAGTTTTAATTAGTGAAAGTAGATAAAAGTTTTTAGTGTTTCTAGACCTAAACTAGACTACTAGACTCTACAGGTAAAAAAATAAAACCGATTCTCTAGATTCTTGAGAATCGATTTTATTATTCGTAGTAGTAGTATATAGGTTCATTAGTCCTCTACCCTCTACTCAATTAATAAAACTAAAATATCCCGAAAGCACTATTAATATACCATTTAGCTAATAGAATAACTAAATATCTGCTATTTGTTAGGGCTGATTGATTTTTTTTAAAAATATAAATTATAATATAATCCATCACATGTTATGTCAATGCAATGGGACAAGAACCTTTAAGTTAATATCTATATGATATAAAAGGATTGTCAAGAATATTCATTATTTTATATAATTAAAAGTTTATATATTCTATTTTATTAAACTTCTTAACAAAAATAGGTTAGGTATGTAGGTAATAAAGCAAAAGGTGTCAAATGGCCATTAATGGGTATAAAAGAGAAAATGCCCATTTTGCTATGCTATATTATAGGAAAAACTTAAAAGTCAAGGAGGCGGTGAATCGGCTCGGTCTTTCTTTTATCTCTCTTGGATAAGCAAAGTAATTTATTTAGGATGTAAATTGCATCATGTATTCATGTAAATCAAATGTAGGAGTCGGAGCTGACAAAGAAGAATTATATCTTATACCAATAATAATTATTCTATATAGGTAGTTACATAAATATATATATATACCATTATATCATAAAAAGTGGAAATTACATTGTAATATCGAGATAAGGATCAAGTGAGCTTATAAGATCAACTTCTCATGTGTATGTGAACATCTGCAATTAAGACTATTAAGCTTCTAATAATCTCTCACTGTCAGATGTTTTTTTTACAGAGAACATTGAACATTGAACCAGAGATCCTTTGACTCTCTCGCACGTCAATCATAAATATTTTTCTCTCCTTCAAAATAGTAATTTACATAATTACACTTTTAACCCTTCCGCCCTATTATTATAAACCAAAGAGTGTTTATTTGACTAAAAGTTAACCTCAAAGACCCAAATTAATAGAATTGCCATCCACACAGCAATCTTAAATTGGCCTTAAAATGACAGGTCACATCATGAGTCAAGGGTCGTTTAAGGGAAAGGGCATGGGAGTTTTAACCTCTGGAGGAGATTCTCAAGGTAATCTTTTATTCTGACTTATCCCCCTTTTCTATCCTACTTTGTTCTTTAAAAATTATTTATTATTATTAATGATAATTTAACGTTATTTGTAATGATAATTAACAATTGTTTTATTGATTCATTTAGGAATGAATGGAGCGACAAGAGCAGTCGTTCGGGTCGGAATTTATCTCGGCTGCAAAGTGTATTTTATCAAAGAAGGCTATCAAGGTCTTGTTGATGGAGGAAAACACATTGAAGAAGCTACATGGAGTTCTGTATCGGGAATTATTCATAAAGTATTTCTAAAACACATTGACATTACATTGACAAACTTTATAAACTTTACCATTTATCAATTAATTATTATTATTAATTTATTATAATTTATTATTTTACAGGGCGGGACAGTGATTGGTTCAGCAAGATGCAAAGAGTTTCGTGAAAGAGCTGGAAGACTCAAAGGAGCAAAAAACCTCATTGATTTGGGAATTAACAATCTTGTTGTAATTGGCGGAGATGGATCGTTGACCGGAGCGGATTTATTTCGTCAAGAATGGCCATCCCTTGTCACCGAACTCAAAGACACGAATCAAATCACAGAGGAGAAAGCGGTCGCTTTCCAACATCTCAACATTGTTGGGTTGGTTGGTTCAATTGACAATGATTTTTGTGGGACGGACATGACAATTGGTAAATTATTTAATTATTATTTATGAAATTATCAAAACTATCGGTATTTAGTGGTATTTATATTTTGGTGAATATTTAATGAAAATGTTAATTAGGAACGGATTCTGCTTTACATCGGATCATCGACTGCGTTGATGCAATTGTTTCTACAGCCATGTCACATCAGCGAACATTCATCTTGGAAGTGATGGGACGTCATTGCGGGTGAGTAATTGTGACTAAAATGAATTTTGTATTAATTGAGGAGAGTTTGGTTTTAAAGTTATCTTGCCATTGTCGGTGGTTTGGCCTCAGAGGCGGATTACATTTTCATACCGGAAGTTCCACCACCAGTTGATTGGCCAAAAAAACTTTGCGCTAAACTCGAACAGGCAAGAATCATATTAATGGAATTTATTGCGAATTAGCTTTTAATTATTGAAAAGAAGTTTATCTAATCATTCAAAAATTGCAAATCCGCACATTTTCAAGCACTTATCACTTAAACTATGTTAATACTTAACCAATAGCTTCTCAAAATTAAAATACTTTTATAGAATAAAAATATATTTATATATATATATTACTTTCTTATTGCCACATTACTAATTTACCTTTTAGCGTAATTTATACTTAAAATTTTATAATTTTACAAGCATAATGCGATTAGTTAAAATTGAATTAAAAAAGAAGAACATTAATTGCTCTATTAGTAAATGCAGCTTGTTTCAATATTTAACATCTAACTTGCTGATTTTACTATTAAGCTATATGATTTAACCGACAATTATAATTTAATTAATGAATTATTTTGAAGTTATTTAGCTTTAATTGCTTCATTGGCCAGCGAAGCATCTTTTGTCTTCTTGCCCGAATGGCCCCCTAATTCAAACTGGCCCATTAAACTTTGCAAGAAACTATCCGAGGCAATTCGCTAATGCTTTTTTACATTCAATTACTAAACCATTTTAACAAATAATTTATGACCTTAGCATCATTACTCATTTGCAATGCTATAATCTAAATTGCTTATTATAAATGATTTTTGGAAATTTTAGGAACGAGCGGCCGGTCAGCGATTGAACATCATTATTGTAGCTGAAGGAGCAATGGATCGAAACGGAGATCCAATCACCGCAGACAAAGTTATGAAAGTTATCGTTGACAATTTGAAGCAAGATGCAAGAATTACAATTTTAGGTCACGTTCAGCGCGGAGGAAGTCCATCTGCTTTTGATAGAATTCTCGCAAGTTTTATTTAACAATCTTATACTTTATCAATTCAATAGTTTATATATTTTAAATAAAACAATGAATAATTTACTAATTATTTGGATAATCTATAAATTCTAATTAATATCTAACATACACTTTAATTTTTTAAGGGATGTCGAATGGGTGCCGAAGCTGTTATGGCCCTTGTTGAAGCGACGCCAGAATCAGAAGCCGTTGTTGTGAGTCTTGCTGGAAATCAAATTATTCGTCTGCCTCTGGTAAGCTGCGTCAATAAAACAAAAGCTGTAGGAAGAGCAATGGCAGAAAGAAATTGGGATTTAGCAGTTCAACTCAGAGGAAGGTAATTAAATATTATTAATCTCATTATCTATTAGCTCATAACTATTACAATTATTTAAAATGTTCTATTAATTTATTAATTTTATCAATTCCTTGCAGGAGTTTTGCTGGAAATCTTGACACTTTCAAGATGCTAACAAGATTTAAACCACCAAAAGATGCATTTGATGAAGAAGGACACGGAAAGGTATAATAAATAAATAAAAGTTTAATCTCAATCTTAATGAAATCAATGTTAATTGACATATAGCATTTTATAAAAAGTGTTAATAAAAAATATAATAAAAATCTTTTTTAAAATTTCTAGGGAGGATTTACATTGGGAGTTATGCATGTTGGAGCTCCAAGTTGTGGAATGAATGCTGCAGTTCGATCCTACGTTCGAAATTGCATTTTCCGCGGAGACTCAGTTATGGGGATTCATGACGGAGTTGAAGGGCTGATCGATGGCAATGCAAAAGAAATGACTTGGTCAGATGTGACAGGTTGGGTGGCTGCAGGAGGAGCCTTCCTTGGAACCAAACGAACACTTCCCAAGCCTGAAACACTTCCGCTCATTGCAGAGCGATTGAAGAAACTTGGAATTCAAGCTTTGCTTGTCATTGGAGGATTTGAAGCTTTCCAAACCGTTCTTCAATTTGCAGAGCATAGAAGCAAATTCCCAGCTCTTTGTATTCCCTTAGTTGTAATTCCAGCAACAATAAGTAAAATTTTACTTTTATCATTTTAATAACTTTAATAACATTTTAATAACATAAATAGCATATATTTGCAGTTTAATAAAATATATTTACATTTTAATATTTATATTGTAATCATTTAATTATATAATTTTTTTAGGTAACAATGTACCTGGGACGGATTTCTCTCTTGGGTGTGATACAGCTTTAAACGAAATTACTGAGATTTGCGATCGAATTCGACAATCAGCTCAAGGAACAAAAAGGAGAACTTTCATTGTTGAGACGATGGGGGGTTATTGTGGTTATTTGGCCACTTTGGCCGGATTGGCTGGGGGAGCCGATGCTGCTTACATTTTTGAAGAACCTTGCTCAATTGATAATCTCGTCACTGATGTGAAGCACATTGCTTCTAAAATGGCTTGTGGTGGAATTAGTCGAGGACTCGTACTCAGGTAATTTATCTCACACCTTTAATTATTTTTTGTTATCAATTCGATAAATCTATGAAAATTGTGTTTTTTAACAATTTATCTAATTGTGTAATTTATTCATTTTTATGCAGAAACGAAAAAGCAAATGATAATTACGGTACGGATTTCATTACACGTTTATACACAGAAGAAGGGAAAAAGATGTTCACAACACGGACGAACGTTCTCGGGCACATGCAACAAGGAGGATCACCGACACCGTTTGATCGGAACATGGGAACAAAAATGGCTGCAAAGGCCGTTGATTGGTTTATTGAAAAGTTGACAAATGAAAAATGTTTCACAACTCCACATTCTGCTGTTATGTTGGGAGTCCGCGGACGAACTTACCAATTTACGCCCATTCAAGAATTGAAGCTTTATACGGATTTCGAACATCGAATTCCTTACCATCAATGGTGGCTCAAAATCCGCCCATTGTTAAGAATCCTGGCCAAACATGAGTCGACTTATGAAGAAGAAGGAATTTCATGTGAAGTGGAAGAAACTACAGAGTCAATCACTTAATTTATTAATAAAGGAATTTGTTTAATTTTAATTTACAGTTTACTTAAAAATGATTTTTTGTTTAAATGTGAAATTACTTATAACATTAATATATATGAGATATATGCCATAAATATATAAAAAATTGGTTAAATAAATTATTGGCTTAATTGGTAATTTTGTATTAATTAATATTGTGACTCACAAACCAGAATTTACACATTCAAACATTTCCTCAAATTTTATGGAGAACCTATGGGGAAAATTAAACATTTTTAACTCTATCACATCTCTAAACTTTTTATTTCTTAATTATTTTAAACAACAAATACAAAATAGACATTAATAAATACACAATATATTTATTAACCCTTCTGCGGGGAAAATCTTGCTTGAAAAAACCTTTATTTTTGTGGAAAGAAATTGAACTGAGATTTATCAATAATATGGGAGATAATTTTAAAATGTGCATTTGGAAACAGTGATTTTACATAGATTTTAGATGATTTACCATTCCATAAATTAAAGGGATTTATAGTTGGTAAAGCATTTATACCAGCCCACAAAAATAAAGGTTTCTAAGGTGGTAACACATGTATACCAATTCCTATAAAAGGGTTAATTATGTTAAGGGTTAACTATGAATATATGATCAAAAGATGCACTCAATTACCAAACTCAAGCCAATAGACAATACGAAAGAGTTAAAAATGTGTGATTTTCCCCATAGTTTTTCCATAAAATTTGAGGAAATGTTTGAATGTGTAAATTCTGATTTGTGAGCCCCAATTATTGTATTAAATTTTCTCTGTAATATATTGGACTTATATGGTACTTTGAGTTAAGAGTTGAGACCCTTGCATTGACAAAATCACTATTATTATTAATATAGGTAATATTGCATTTTGTTCATTCGCAAAGATTTCATATCTTTTAATTTTAATCTTTGAGTCATTCATGAATCATTAGTTCTATTTTGTATCTATCTATCAATGAGTATAAGTTCATGATTGAACAAATAAATAGGGCGTTTACAGAAGTGCATCATTTATAATATAAAATTCACTATTAAGGGCTAATCTGGCTAATATCTTATATCAACTAAACGCAATTGTGCAAATTCGTACTGGAAATTCATTTTCATTTCTCTTGAATATTACAGTCATGATATTAAAAATATTAAAAAAACTATTTAAATTCTCTTTGTTTGTTTACGTGCTTTTAGCATTAATTCTGGCTTTAGTGTTACTCTTATATTTACCTCATCATTTGGACCAAGACGTTGATAGCGTTTCAGTATTTAAGAAAAAAGATCCAAATATTGAAATCAAGAAATTTGAGGGGATCTCTGTATTTAAAACACAGTTCAATACTCAGGTTTAAATATACATAATCATTTAATGATGAAATCTATTTAAAATAAATACATAATAATAATGTGTTTATTCAGGATATTTCATTTACATGATTAATTAAATTAATAATTAATAAGAGTTTGATCTGGTGAGATAAACTTCATCGTACGCCATAACAGATAGAAGAAGATATATATATATAAGTATTTTTCCATTTTTAATTCTTTAACATGATAATTTTTACAAAAATTAAAATCGAATTTCTTTTAATTCTTTGATATATTCATTTCATTAGTCATATTTCCTGTCCGGGTGATAAGATAATTTATAATGCTTCAAATTAAATATGTTATATGAATCATTCTGATTTGTATATAGGATAGAGTAGGTATTATGTACTAAGAATATTGCGTAGAGGGATATGTACAGGGTGCGTCAAAAGTTGCTATCCTTTATATGAGATTGTTTATTTAAAAAGCAGCTTCTGACGCACCTGGTACGGCCTTAGCCTTACGGCATTCTACTTTCAACTCCCCGCTCACCATTTTAACTTCAAAACGTACTTAAAATAAAATTTTGCCTTTTTCCTAAAGGTAGCTAAACAGAAAAAGCTCCAATTAAGCATTTTCATTAATGCACTTTCAGGGCATCTCATGCTCCCCTGCAGAGATTTTCCTATTAGAGAATAGTATTACGTAATTTACAATCAGCTTATTAATAATTAATAAGTATTCGTATAAATTAGTATTTATACATTTTAATTATATAAAAACGATTTATTTAATTTTTACTGATTTAATATATTTACATTAAATATGTTTTAGGGATATATTCAACAAGGTGAATCATTTTGTAGACAAATTCCACCGCGTTTAAATGAGAATGTCACAATTTACTTGGATAAAAGCAGAGGATGCAATTTGTATGATATTTTGAATAAAGCTGCGAATGCTGGTTACGAAGGGATAATTATCGTTGATAAAAATCCAAAGGTTCAATATAATCTGAAATCCCTAATAAAGAAGCATAAAATTTCAGGGAAATATAAAAATATCAAGTTCTTTTTAATGATAAACGAAGATGATGAAACCGCCTTGTTCAATTTTACTTTTCCAAAGACTGTTCGGTAATTCATTAAAATCTTATCTAAAAATCTAAACAGTATATTTGTATGAAATCTAAACAGTACATTTGTATAAAATCACATTACCTTAAATATTTTCAGTTTTTTTTGGAAAAAATGCCTATGGAAAATCGTGGCTTCTGTTTAATCTTCAACCAGCTACATATGAATTTATATATACATTCAATCTTAAATGGCATTATATTTCACAAATTTGGAGTCAGTTATTCTTGAATTTCACTTCTTTACTTATTTTTGGTGGAACTTTATTGGCAATATTATTAAGGTAAAATAAATTAAAATTCATTTCTTAATAATGATTTAAATTAAATTTAAAATATTAATAAATTTTCAGATCATATTGGAAATCTAATAATAAATTTAATTATAAAAAATCTACGAAAATGTTAAAAACAAAAAATGTTAAAAAGAAATTAATAAAAACGCAGGTTATAATTGATAATTATCATGATTACAAGTTATTAGAATTAAAATCAGAGCTCCTAACATTTCGTAATATTATATCATACACAAATAAATTTCAAGTTAATATATAACTACAATGACTACAGTGACATATTTATATTCAATTAATGAATAATGAAAAATTATTAATTGCGAACACATTGTAAGATCTGTTGATTTTTAGATGACGATATTGCAAAAGGCTCTTTTGGAATCGTCAAATCAGTTTATGTTAATTCAAATATTTTAATTGAAAATGGATTATACGCTTCAAAGGAAATAAATATCACAAGAGATATAGGCAGGCTATTTTTTAAAATGTGTTTTAATGCCTTCCTTAACGAAATTAAAATAATGATGGAATTGGATCATTCAACGATTGTAAAAATAAAAGGGCTATCTGATCGCGTGAAACTTGAATCCCGAGATGGTAATGACATATAATTTGACTGAGATTTGGAGTCTCTGCAAAACCATGGTTTTTCCATGGGTCACCATGGCTCTGTATTCTTATATGTTGGGTGAGGTTAGGTTAGGTTAGATGGCACAACACATCAATCATATACAAATACATTGTGCGTCGTTTTGAACCATGGAAGAACCATGGAAAAACAGAGACTCCAAAGGTTAGCCTATAATTTAATAAGGTGAAGGAATAAGTTAGATTCCAATTAACATGCTAAATTTTGGGAATCCAACTTACAATTAATGAATTTAATATTTAAAATAATTTTTAATCAAATTCCTATATTTTTTTAATTTTCTGATTTCTTCAAATGATAGAAAAAACTTTATACTCATACAAATACTTAATAATGGAAAAATGCGATACGGAGCTTACACGATTTTTGATTGGATGGGTAAATTCAAATCCCATTTCAGATAAACAAAGAAGATTTGCAACTCTTTTAAAATGGTCGAAAAACATTGCAGAAGGGATGATTTATCTTGGGGAGAAAAGGGTTAACATTTTAAACAATATTTGCCATTAATCAAAAATTAAATCCAATATAGCAAGAATTTAAATATAAAGTATAAAAATTTGAGTAATTTTAAATCCTTGTTAATCAAGTATTTGAATGAATTTTATCATATTTAAATTATAGATAATTCATTGTGATTTGGCGCCAAGGAACATTTTTCTTCTAAATCTTGAAATTAAAATCGGGGATTTTGGACTTGCTGAGAAATTAGATGATAATAGAGATACCAAGATCTTGGTAATTATTAGGACTTTAATTTATCTTTCCATTGATAAAGATTTTACATAACAGTGAATATTATGCTTTTAACACCATGTTTTTTATAAATGAATAAGATAACCGGAGTTGATTTAATTCCATATGAATGCTTGATAGAGCCTGCAATATATTCCATTAAGAGTGACGTATGGGCTTTCGGAGTCACGTTATTTGAATTGTTTAATTATTGTTTAATAAGACCTCATTATTTAATGATCGAAACAATTTTGAACAAATATCCAGACTTTATTGAATTGAAAAATGGTTACCTGTACGAATCCATCAATAAAATTTCATTAACTAAGAAATTGGCCCTTAAATATTGGAAACACGAAAGGTTATTATCTAAGCCGTTCCTTGAAAATGAGAAAATGTAAAAAACACGAACTAACTTTTTTACGATAAATTAAGCTACATTATTAATTATTATACGCTTAGAAATGATTTTAGGTTTATAGTTTGGAATAATATAAATGAATTTTGTAGATATAATATAATGAAAAGCACTTGGGCAAAGACTATTAACGAAAGGCCAACTTTTGAAGAGATTCTTTTTGCTTTAAATGAGGTTGATGAAAATGATTGTGAATTTAATATTCAAACTTTGAAAGAGGAAATTTGTCTTTTTAATAAAATAGCAGAAGGAAAAAATAATATTTGATAATTTTTAAACATTAATAAAACAAACTTTACGATTAAATAAAATTATGATTAAAAAATTACTTGTTAACATTATTATAATAAAATTATGTTGGTCGAGTTTTTAAGCATTATATAGTAAAAGTTGGGAACACAAAAAACTGTACACTCAAAATACTAATAGTACTTTAATAAATCATTATAAATTATTTATATAACTTTAAATATAAATATGAGTTTTTGAATTATTTTATGGGATCTTCGATAGAAGAGTTGGCGAATTTAAAAGTGTGTAACACATAGATTTATTAATCAATACATTATAAATTTTTCCTTTTAAAAATTTTAATTTATTGAATTGTGAAAAGAATTAAAGAAATTTGCCGATTAAAAATATTGTTGACATACTTCCATTTAATTAAGCATTTGAATCTTGTGTGATTTGCCTTTGTAATATAATTATTTTATTTTTCTGTTGATTCAATATTGATGAGGAATCTTTGTGAATGTTCCCTTCGGAGTCTTCATTATTATTATTCCATTCAGCCCTTGTAAAGTCTTCAGATGTTCGTTTTTTTGCTTTTTTGGTTGAATTGCCACTTATTGAGACGACCAATGAACGATATTTTGAAACAATCTCGTTGCTCATTTTTTCATTCAAATAACAAGCGTAAACAAATAAGATTATTCCCTGAAATATTTTATGGATTATGTTAAGGGATAATAAAAATAAATATATAAACAAAATTATCTAAAATTTTTAAAATTATTAAAATTATTTTATTTAAATAATATATAAATATCAAAACAATTGATGATTCATTTAAATTATAAATTATTTAATTACCAAAGAAGAATTGACAATAGAAAAGGTATATGATATAATAGTTTGAAAAGTTTGATCTTGAATTATTTGCAAATATCCAAACACCCACGTTGTTACCAAAGTTATTGTAAAAAATATACTCCCGTATAATTTATTTCTAAAAGTAACAAAAATAAAATTCTTATAATATAAATTAACTAAACACTAAAATTTCATTTTTATTAAAAACTCTACATTATTAATAATTAAAGTTTTTAAAATCGTTAATGATTTACTTGATTTTTTTAGAACTTTTAATGTTATCAGGGACATTATTAAAAAAATGTTTTGAAATAAACACAATTACAACTGTTTCAACCTGAAAAAATGTGAAATATGAATAATAATTTATCAAAAATAAAATGTGAAGAGTAATATAATTAATTTATGAATATGAATTTACTCCGAGTATTAAAGCAACTGGCCCGAGAAATCCCCATATAAAATTTTCATTAAGCCAACAACTAAAAATTAAATATATTATGCTAAATAATATTCTTTGGTATTAAACCAATTAAATAATAAAATAAAATAATTACAAATTTGATTTCGTATATATTGATTGGAGATTTTCTTTTTCTTCAATTCCAAATTCATCAACATTTGTTCTGCTATCCAATAATGCAATGATAACAGTAATAATTAAAATTATAAGTGGGATCAAATAAGCTGAAATATTGCAAACTTTTTCAAATAAATTTTGATTTGACATAAAACCCAAGTTGACTGTGTTTCTTGATAGATTTATTCCATTAATTGCAATCCAGCCAAATACAGTAAGCCAGATATAATGTGTTAAAAGGCCAATTAGAAAACAAATCTTTATTTAAAAATCACAATCATTAATTTATTGAAAACTTTATATTTATTTTATGCATTATTGAAACTATTAGTAATTTATTTAAATTAATTACATACGTTTTCTCTTAAATCCGAATATTCATTTCCGCTTTGTATATATCTCAAGATGAAAGTTTTATCAAAAATGAGAATACAAATGTTTGCTAAAACGAGAAGAACCGATAAATTTTTAATTATTGTTTCGTCATATCCTTGAACATTTATATTGGATGTGACAAAAAATGTTCCAAAAAGAAAGAATATCGAAATAATTATCAGCGCAAATGAGATATATTTTATGGCTCCGTACTATATAAGAATTAGAACAAATTTTGTTATGTTAAAATTATATAGAGTATCCACTATTATAAACCTATATACTTTACAGTAGTATAAATTTCTCAATTATTTCTTTTTACCTGAGGTCCAACATTTCCGACCAAAACGCCAAAATTAGTTAAATGATCACATTGGCATATTGTTAATTCTTTTGTTTGTTTTATAATTTTACATCCTTCATTTGACCAATATGTACACCTAGAAATAATATATAAATTTAGAGTACTAATACCTGTGCATATAACCAAACATTTACAATTATTCAATTTATATTTACTTGCTTTGACTTGGATCTTTAAAGTTTTCGTATCTCAAAAATACACATTCAATTTTTGTTTGTTCTCGATGTACTGATGAAAATTCTCCTATCATTTTCTGTTGTTCTTCATTATGCTTTATAATTACATTAACTGTTCCACCTTAAATGTAAAATTCACTCATTTAAATATTTTTCATGTTTTGTACTGACTTTGAATTCAGAATGATTTTTTATAACATGTGAATTGTTATGAGCTATTACCTGGTACCCTGAAAAATTCATCCTCAGAAGGTTTTGTCATATTAAGTTTAATTCCAAACATAGAATCAATTAACTGAATTTCTTGGCTTTCAACTTTATCACAAGAATTGGAATTTGATTGACTATATCTTTGATGTAAAAATATAATGTTTATTTTATTTGTAAGTTTTAAAGAAAAGTTGAATTGGAAAACGACACAAGTTACTTTCAACGTAAATGTTATAAAATTATATAAATATGTCGTTTTATTAAAATGGTTTATTGTAATTAATAATATTAAAATGATACCTTTGGATTTTATTGTTTACTTGATGTTGTTCAATCTTTGCTCCAGTAAATTCCAAGAATGAGTTTTCTCCATTAAGTAATAAGTTATTTTCCTCAATCCACTGTGAAGAAAGTTCTAAATAAGAATCATTTTCATCAAAGAATATTTTCAATTTTTCATTGTTTTCAATTGATTTTTCTTTCATCCCAGTAAATATATTAAAGTAGCTATTTGAGTCATCTTGGTTAAAAATGAATTTCTGATTTAACGGATCATTTTCTCCACCATCAAAACAATTTTTATTATAAAGTATATGATTTCTTTTAACAAACTCCATTCCAATGGTGTCAAGCGAAAGCAAAAGATTTCCAGTGATGAATGATGCAGCATTGTTTACCTGCAGTTAAATGAACAAAATTTAACAAATCGTAGAAGATTTTCATATAGTAATTAATTTGTTTTACTATTAAATTTTTCCAAACATCATCCGTTTTTGAAATAACAAATAAATTGCCAAATGCAGATTTAGTAACGCTTCCTAATTTCTCGTTTGTATTTTCTTCTAATAAACTCTTTTTAGACAAATAATTGCATTCTAATTCGTCGCTTTCAATAAAATTAAAAATTTTATCAGTTAAAATTAAAATGTCCTTGATATCATGTGCAGTAAAATTCCCGTTTTGAAGGCTTTTAGAAATATCGTTGATGTATTTTTCTGCAAATTCAACATCAATGACTCCTTCCTATTTAAATAAACCCATTTTAATGAATATGATCTTTAATAATTATAAATTATACCAATGATATGATAATTATACTTATAGTTTTAATTAAATACCTCAATTAATTTTTCATTCAATGCATTAAATATATCTCCAATCCATTCCGATCGACAATTAACATAATTTGGCCAGGTTTCGCTCCAAGTACCATTAGCATTACATTTCCAAAAACTTGTTGGGTTCGTCAAATCAACATTGCTTATTTTATTGGCATTTTCAAGTAGATTTTCGCAAGGAAATATCGCTGTAGATCCTGCGTCAGCAAAATAATATTCGTTGTATAATCCAAAGCCAGTGCAATTAGCTCCCTCTATTGGTAACTCTGTTGTTGCTGAGGGCAATGTACTTGAAATTAAAGTTGTCAGTGTTGTCAGAGTTGAAGTTGAATTTGTAATTTCTGTCGAAGTTTCAGCTATCGTTGTTGAAATTTCTGTTGTTGGTTCAGTTGTTTCTTCAGTTGTGGTTTCTGTCGTTGGCTCAGTTGTGGTTTCTGTTGTTTCTTCAGTTGTGGTTTCTGTCGTTGGTTCAGTTGTGGTTTCTGTTGTTTCTTCAGTTGTGGTTTCTGTCGTTGGTTCAGTTGTGGTTTCTGTTGTTTCTTCAGTTGTGGTTTCTGTCGTTGGTTCAGTCGTTGTTTCTGTCGTTGGTTCAGTCGTTGTTTCTGTCGTTGGTTCAGTGGTCCTAATAGTACTTAATTGACAATCATCAATTGGTTCACAACATAAAGGGGCCACACAAGGTTTATAGCATTCATTACATGCGCAAATTAATTTTGGTTCTTCACTATCGCAATCTTGAACACAGCGGCAATAGGAATTTTCGAGAAGGTCTAAACAATCTTGATCGGTCTTACAATCTATTAGATTTTGATTATTTTCTTCTTTGCTTTGAAATTCAAATTTACCATTGATGAAATCTTTAAGAAATCTTGTAGAATTTTCAATCTTCAAATAGTTAGAAATAGTTAAACTCTCATTCCTATAAGTGTTATTTCTATTTTCAATTGATTGCCCAATTCCCAAGGTTTTAAAAATAAAATACAGATATACATAATTAAATATCAATTTCTTCATTGTTATGAGTTTAATTAAAACGTATAAAATTAAATTAAATAATTGATAGTATCAATAACAAGAAAGCTATAATTTAATATGGATATTATATTGTAAATATCTATGATTAATAAATGAAGAAAACGACAATTGAATAAACAATTAATAATGTTTTGTTTGAGAGACAAATACTCTAAATATGTATTTTTATCATTTGTATTTGTATGTCTATATATAAAAAAGTGCCATTATATAATAAAATAGACTCCATTTTAATATTTATACATAAGTAGGTAGTTGTTCAATTAACGATAAGTATGTATAACCAGTATGATAAATTGTGAGATAAATAAATATTAATTGTATAACAAAGTACTTAAAGAAATGTGTTTCCAGTGAAAATATTAATTAAGTGGCTATTTAAACTTTTTATTATTAGTATAAGTAATCGACAATATAATTGATAAACATATAAATGAGATTCTATTTTAATATTGATTCTCAATTACATTTTATCGTAAAATCAATTATTTGAATTCGCTATCTGACTAGACAGACTTATTATCTTTGAAAGTAATTGAATTTTTAAATTACGTTTGATTTATATAAAATGTAGTCTTATATAAAAAGGCAATTTTAACATTTATTTTTCATATATTCATTTGAAATCTTTACATTCTAGAATAAACCTTTACTCAGCATAAAAGTCTGCATAATAAATTGTTATATCTATCATATAGATACATACATACACGTGAATTCTTACCTATATTAAATACATACCGAATTTATTCGAATAAGAGCCGGGTTCGAATAGTAGTCGGGTATCAAACCTGCACTAAGGAATAGTAGCCGGGGATATACTCATGTTTTTAATATTGTCAGAACTTTGATGACTAATTTTAAGTAAACATTCTGCCTAAATTAATAAATACCGTCAGTCAATTGATAAGTATTGCTTTTGAAACAGTAAATATCCTTAATTTATTAAGATATAAAGACTAACTAAAATAAGCAGTAGAAGTAGAGTAGAAATAGTAGCCGGGCCTCGATTAGTAGCCGGATCCCAAATATCTAACTTTAAATATTAGCCGGGGCTCTTATTCGAATAAATTCAGCATATGTTATAATTAAAGATTTAATTTTCAAAAGAAGTGAACCAAATTTGTTCATCATGAGTTCGAATTCAGATTCAGAAGGTAATTGTAAATATTATATTTAGCATAGTATTTAAATTGATTATTCAATTTTAATTTCTACACGCTTCATTATTGTCAAAATGACAACCATTCTCAGACTTTTTTTAAATTTAATGAGTTTACCATACATTATAAGGGAGAAATTTTAGGGACTATTAAATATTATAGCATGTTAATAATGCGGTATAAATATAAGTATGTACTATACTATATACTCTAGGCAATACATTGTATATTTATTGTATTATGAGATGAATGAAATTTGATAAAAAGTCATTAATTCAAATAAGCATAATTTAAATTCAAATTATTATAGTTAAAATGACTAATATTTCACCTAATAACTTTTATAAGTATTTAAGATGAATATGTTTATAATTTGTTTTCAATTAAACATCAATAAAATAATTTCTAATGCTAATAGAAATTATAAGTTAAAATTTTAAAGGAATGTATAAAGAACATATTAGTATATTAGAAAATAAAATGTCAAATGATTTTATCCATTTCAGCATGGATGAGAGAATTCGGACAAGTACTCGCAGATAAATATAAAGAGAAATATCGTATCGAGCGTTTTTTTGAAGCAATGAATATGAGTTCATTTTACGAAACAAACTTAAAACGTGAAACCACTGCACCCAGTGTTGCTTATTACTATGCAATTCGTGAACTTTTTAAGGCCAATCGGATTGGTGACAAGAATCATTTTATGAAAATGATGATTGATGAGGAAAATTGGATCTCAGCACGTTTAAGCCCTAAATCAAATGAGGAACCTTGGAATCTCCCAGTGAGGGATGCTAACTATGTCGAACGAACGAAATTTTCAGATCAACTCAAAAATTATCTAAAAGTTGATTATCAGGATAGTTTAATAATAGTTGGATGCATTGGGCTTGGAGGAATTGGAAAAACATCACTGGCAAATGATTATGAACACAAGGCAAAGAATTTTGAAATCATGGAAAAGGATCATGCAAACAAGAAAAATCTTGGAAGTGCTTATGTAAAGAATGCAAAAATTTATGCCAGCATTGCAAATGATTATGCAAAGATGGCAAATGATTATGCAAACAAGGCAAATCTGGAAAACGATTCTGCAAACAAAGCAAATATTTGTGCAAACAAGGCTAATGATTTTGCAAGCCTGGCAAATGATTATGCAAACATGGCCAATGAGAGCGCAAACAAAGCAAATCTGGAAAATGATTATGCAAACGAGGCAAATGTTTATGCAGTCATGGCAATTGAATATGCCAATAAGGCAATAGATGATGCATACGAGGCAAAAACTTTTGCAGACAATGCAAGCAATTTAAAAAATTACAAGCTTATTGCTTGGTTCAATGCCAACCCTGGTAAAAATCTCACTAATCAATTTGAAGAATTTGGTAAACAACTATTTAATGATAATGGATCGGTAAAGAATGAAAAAAATAAAAAAGAGGATAAAAGTCAAATTCCTAAAATAAAAAAATGGTTAAAAACTAATCCTGGGTGGCTATTTATCTTTGATGAATTGGAAAGTTGGGATGAATTAAATGAAATTATTCCAAAACATGGCGGAAAAGTTTTGTTCACATCTCGGAATCCATATTTTGATTTTGCTAATGGCATGAATTCATTTCTGATCAAATTGGAAAATTTTGATGAGAAAGAATCAATAAGTTATTTCAAAAAATCATATTTTAGTGGCAATGACAAAAAAATAGTGGCAAATGACATTTCAGATGCCGAAATTGAAAATTTTGCAAAGATAATGGATTTCCATCCATTTGCCATTAAACAAGCGATTCTATATATGAAGAAGGCAGAGATAACACTTAAAGATTATGTGGGTAGAAAGGAACGTGAATTCAGAACAAATTTTCGCTCATTATCGAGTGAAAGCAGTGAAGAAGGCAATGTGAATCATTCCCTTACTGATCTTTTCGAAAAATTCGATTCATCATTAAGTGATTTAGACGAAAATGCAAAAACAAGAGCAATTTCTTATTTGACCAATTGTGCACATTTTGATGATGAAAATAAAATTCCAAAACGTATATTTGGAGACATTACAGATGCAACGCTGGTGAAATTAAATAATAAATCTTTGATTAAATTCGATGATTATAATTCAAAATTATTTTCAGTTCGACGAATTATTCAAGAATGGATATTTTATAAATTAAACCAGAAAAAGAAAACTGACGAACTTTCGCGTACTTATTCACGAATTGAATCAGTTTACCCAATGGGAAAGTTTGAAATGAATGATTTGGAATTAAAAAAGGAACTATTTCCCCATTTAATATCTTTGCTTGAAATTCATGCCATTGACAATCCCTACAGTGAAATCACGAAAGAGCTAAATTCAAAGATTTCTAAAATGAAATCAGTCAAGGTCGAGATTGAAATTGACAAAAAAATTGAATTCAAAAATCTTATCCCAAAAGGACCTGTAAAATTTGGTGAGAAATTTGAAAGTGATAAGATAATTGATTCTAAAATTTATGCAGTAAATGGGCTTATGCAAATGGAAAACCGATCAACAAATTCGGACAATTATAAAAAAAGCGAAAAACAGGTCCGCGATGCTTTGAAAATTTTTAAAAATTTCTGCCATCATGATGATGTGTATTATGAGTTTGCTTTGGAGTTAATGTTTCACTATATCAAGAAACATGGTGAAAACTTCAAGGAAATGATTGAAAAAGATAAAAAGGCTAAAGCCATTTATGAAACTTTACTTAAGAAACCGCCGTTTTCAAGACAATTACCTTTTTCTTTTGACTTGGAATTTAAAGGATTTGTTTCTGGCCAATCAAAGGAAAGAAATGTACAATTAGAAAGTTATATAACTGCTTTTCAAACTCAATGGGATTCTGTTAATGGTTGGATTTAAATTTTCATTCAATACAAATTGTTTATAGTGGACAATTTTATAAAATTTTATTTTGCAGGAGCGGGTCAAATCGAATGGGAAGAATTTAACAAAGACAGCATTTGTTCTTATGTTTCCACAATTGAAAAAGTGAAGGGCTTAAATTCGAATGAAAATGAAGGTCATGTGATTGGAAAATATATTTTCCGAAATAACTCCTCCTTACCTGGGATGGGTTTATTCAATAAAAAATTTATACACAACAAGGAAGTTTACATAATGAAAGATTGTATAGAAGATGTCGTCCGTTTTGAGGTACTTTGTATATCAAATACATATACGTAAAAAATAATACGTAGATATTATGCATATTATTTTGGTAATTTTGTGATTATAATTTTAATATAAGGTTCTGAAAATAAAAGAAGGAACTTACAAATGGATTCTTTCAACAAATAAAGAAATACCTAAAAATGCAATCCCTGGTGGCAAAGTAAATGGCCAAGACGTTTATATTGGAAGGGTTTACAAATCAAATTGGCTAAATAAATCAATTCCAATTATAGGATACGTTAGAAAGTCAAACCAATACTGTGTTTGCGTTGTTCCAAATAAACATGATAAACTACGCTTTAAAAATTATGAAATTTTAATAAATACACGTATCTAAAAATTGTTTTAATTGTAAATCAATGAATTTGTAATTTATTGCGATTTATTATTACATTGAATTTTCTGGCAAGTACTAGTAACCCAAAACCCTATGAACTATTTGGCCGAATACCTAACGTCCTATTTACCCGATGCCCGGCAAAATGCATTACATGGCCTATATTACCTTCCATTTACCTGATGACCCGATGTCCTATTTACCCGACGACCCGATGCCCGACGTAGTAGTTACACGAAGTCGCAGAATTTAGAGTCCTGTACCCATACTCGACGTCCTAATTACCCGAATATGCAGATTTTAGTGTGGAATAACTTAAATTCAAATAACAAATAGGATAAATCTAATTCGCATAATATGGAGTCCAGCTACACCGACGCGCTAATCGACCAAATTTTAAAGGCCATTCTCGTGTGAACCATTCAATTTGTTGCTCGTATGATGGTCCAAATACTTGGATTGAATCAAAATTTATATTTTAGACAACGAAGATTAGGTACTATCAACCAATATGTGAAAGTACATACTAATAATATTGAAAGAATGTGGTTAGACATTTTGAGATCTAGCAGACAACCTTTATTGCTAAAATATTACATTTCTCATTATTTATATAAAAAAAATACAATTGAAGCTCTTCCAAATATTCATGGACTAAGATTTCAAACATTATTAGGAGACATAAGAAGAGTGGTTACCAATTGAATGCCTGTTGCGTTATTTAAGGTTCACTCTGTACATATGTACAAATCCTTTATTTAATAAATAAACACAGGGATATCAAAACGTAAAAAATAACAATTTTTTTATGGAATTTCATATAATTTTCATTATCCCAATGTTTACTAAATTAAATAAAGGGCTTGTATACTTATATTGATTTTGAAAGTTTTTGATTTTTTGATAATTAGTTTTTTATGATCAATAATCGTTTCTGCTAAAAGTGCTAAATGGTGCGACATTGGTATTACATTATTGTTTCATGATGATTAAACGTCTCTTATGAATGGACTAAATAGTTCGACATTCAATAATGTTATTGCTATATGATCAATTAACATCACTGGTGGAACTAAATGGTGCGACATTGGAATTTTAAATCTCTTTTATAGTAGTAAATACAAAAAGCTGCCCACGTTGGGACCCTTAATTCACACGTTTTGGAGGTATTTGTATTTGCTGTACTACAACTGTGGCTCTTACTTCTGGCTTATTTAAATATCTTTCATTTCGTATTACAATAATTAGACATATGCTTACTTCAAATCCCAATTTAATTAAATTTATGTTTATCTAAAGTTAAAAGCTTAGACATAAATTATTATAACAAATAATTACAAAATTTTCATTTGTACGATTTTTCTCTGGTAAAGATTTAAAATGTAATTAATATGAATATTTATTTAATATCGTTCGACAAATGTTAATGTTATTATATTTTGTATATATAAAGAAAGTTAAAATAAACTAAATCTGCTTATATTAGCGTTAAAAGTGGATTTATGACTACACTGCACCTCGGTTAAGATCACCCCTCGGTTAAGATCACCTTTTTCTATGTTCCCGGCACAGGTATAAGAATTG
>JAQGBZ010000642.1:0-23648 GCA_034687125.1 Neelides folsomi
ACGCTTTGACCATATCAGTTTTTAGTTTGCTTCATAGTAGATGGATACATTTAACATAAATCGCCGATGTTTAAAGACTTTTATCTTTAATCACATTAAAATGGTTGCCCATTAAAAAAATAAAATTACTTATGGCCCTCCCTGTACATAAAGTAGAATATTACTTCAATATACGACCATTGTAGTAATACAATACAAAATATGATATTTCAAATATTTCAAAATAATGTAATTAAAACTTTTCAAATAGATTTCTCAATTGGCCAAACTTCATTCTGCTTAAATTAAATTGTGAAAAGAATGAAAAGCCTAACAAATTGATCAGAACCGAAAAACTAACAATTAATACTGCAAAGATAATTATTCTTTAATTTTAGCTTGGTTTATACATATTTAGGTTATCGCATAGTTTAGATTTTCTAAACTTTTGAAAAATCATCTGACTTCCTATATATTATTTTTGGATTATGTGATTCTTAATATAAAATATATAAAATCTACCTACAATAATTGTAGTAAATACTGACCAGTTTATTCATATGAAGCAACCTATGAATATTTATATACAAATAGAAAATAAAATGTTCAATTTCATTATCAAAGCAATTCTCGTTTATTTGAAAAATTCATAAATATAACTCATACAAGATAAGGTTTAAATGCAATACATTTATTAACTATAAATCGACTATTTTATAAGCTAACTTGGCGTAATATAAATTAGGGCCATTTAGTCCCATTTAAGTAAAAAATGTTTAGTTAGTTAAATATATGAGAGAAATGGAGTTTTAAGGTTGGAAGCTTTCAGTTCTTAAAGCCGCTTTAGAATTGACCATCTTTAAAACTGTCTTTAATCCTTTTCCAGGCCCAACTTCATAAGTATTCGGATATTCCATATCTGCAGGTCTAAACAGAATAATAAAATAATAATAAATATATTTATTTATTTAATTTTTGTCATTTTTGCTCAAGATTCATTTTTGCATCAGATTCATACTAAATAATTAAACCTTACCTTTGATATATATGATGTAGAATTTGTTCCCAATTGACTGGTTTGTAAATTTGTTTAACAAAATGTTTTTTAATGTCCTTTTCGGCATGATATCTTGTCCCAGTGCAATTAGAATAAATTCTCATTCTCGGTTTGTTCAATTCGATGGAATCAAGAACAAGACGCAGAGGTTCAACAGCGGGTTTCATCAACGTCGTGTGAAAAGCTCCAGCAACAGGAAGGATCTTAACTTTCCTCAAGTTAAATTCTTCACCTCGTTGTTGAATAAAAGCAATTGCTTCCCGATGACCAGCAATCACTTTGCAATGAGGAAACAAATAATTTGCAATGGAACAAACTGGATCTTGAATGTCAAATTCTCTTTTGCACCATTCTTTCGCTACTTTAATGGCAAAAGCTGCAAATATAAAAAAGTCAATAAGATAAATAATAAAAAAATAATAATAATAGCATTTAAATTATTTATCTAATTTAGATATAAAATTCACCTACACATTGCCATTAAATTAAAATTAAAATATTTAATTTTACGTAGTTTTGAATCCGCTCCATAAAGAACAGTTGCCATTTGACCTTGTACAATTTCACAAGCGTAGTGCATCGCTTCGGCACGAACTTTGACAATTCTGACAGCGTCTTCGAATGAAAAAACTCCTCCTAAAGTGAGAGCTGCAAGTTCTCCAACGCTGAATCCTGCAGTTGACACGCATTTCTCAATGGCTTCTGGATTGACATCTCGGAGTCTTTCAAGAGCAGCAAGTGATGTAATAAATACAGCCGGTTGGCAATATCTCGTCTCGTCCAATTTCTCTTGTGGGCCATTCCAACAAAGGTCCAAGATGTCATAACCAAGAATGCTGCTGGCTGTTTCGTACAACAATTTAATATGCTGAGGAATTGTTGCAGGGTCGCCACACATTCCAACATGTTGGGTTCCTTGGCCAGGAAATATAATAACCTTTAAAAAATTAAATTATCTCACATTAAAATAATTAACTTAACCTATAATATTTATATTACGTAACATATAAATAAATTATTATTATTAAATAAATTTTAAGTACAATAATTATAATTAATTTGATAATTTTAAATACCGATTTAGTTGATGGTATAATTATTTCTTTAGATTTATCTTCAACACGAGGAAGTTTAACTCCTTTTGGATAAGGACTCGACAAAAACGGATCTCCTTCAGGAGGAGAATCGATGTCTGTTAAAGTTGTCGCGTTTTTAATGAGTCTTGGAATATTCCTCTTTGGTGGTTTATTCAACGGAATTTCATTATTTGGTCGAGATTGAGAAGTTTCTTGGCCAAATTCGGAATTTTCAATTTGTTCTTCTTCATTGTACATAAATCGGAGTGAGCCTCGTCCTCTCAAAGATCGCTGAATTGTCAGTGGAGTATATTGTGGAAACTTAATTCTTAATAATGTCTTTAACAGCATTTTAAACAGTTGATTAATTGACAACTATTTTTTAATTATATTTTTCTAGTTAAACCTTGAAGTTAAAATGCCTAGATTTAATTTTGACTTGACCGTGGTTTGTGGTAAATGATTCCCGGCCGGCTTTCAAAGTGAATTTTATTTAGCTCCTTTGCATCAACTTTTATTACTGCAAGCCAATGCCAAGCAGAATGCAAAAATAGAAAATGCTTCTAGATTTAAAGTTAAAGACATTTAATATTTAAACTTTAACTTTAGGTTTAAAAGAATATTTTTAAAATTTTTACTTTAACTTAAGTTTTATAATGTATTAATAATTATTGTTTCGTCGTTCTTTATAATATTTATTGATTGACTATAATAATTATCACTTTATCATTTAATTGAGTATTAGAATATCACATAAAGGACAGAACAGACAAACATGATATAAATTGTAATAAGGTAATAACAGACATTTAATTGTTAATTGAAAACAATAAAGTGGAAAATTAACCATAATTTTTAATAATAGAAAATATTAGTAAAACACAAGCATAAATTGTAAACGTTGATTATATGATTGCAATAGTACAAAGTTATTAGGAGAATTAAAGATTAGAGATCTATATGAAGAATGTTCTTATTAACCCATTAATGTGGATTATAATAACATTTACATTTGAGCCTTCAAATCTCAAGAATCCGAGTATTAGGAACGTAATATCTAAATCCCTGCATGAAAGCTTCTCTGTCAATTTCAAGATGCAAATCACCCGAGAAGGAAATGTGTCCTTCGATTCCCACAGCATATCTTACTGAAATATTTAAAATAATAATTAATTTAATGGTTATTTTGTTAACTCAAATATTAATTAACCATTCCACTTAATTAATAATAAGTTAATACACATAGTAAATTATTAATACACAAACTTACACATTTGCACAATTTGATTCCTGTTCAACTTGCAGCTAAATAAAATACATAATAATTAGACATTAGATATTCGGTGAAAGTGAAAATGAAAATTAATAGAGATTTCATTTAAGATAATTAAATTAAAGGTATTTAAGATAATTAGATTTAATGTTATTTAAGATTTTAATTTATTTTGTAACATACCTGTAAAGTTTTATTTTGGTCAATTTTGGTTGTTGTGCAATATAATAAATAGTTCTGGCCGTGATTGATTGAGTTGCTGGATACGGCTGCCATTGCCACCAAAGATACCGCTGAAGTGTGAACATCATGAGATGAGGAAAGCTTGTCGGAATATCGAAGAGATCTTGGAGCGTGTCTTGGTCCACCAATCCGTCAATATTCAATTCAATGAGGGAATTGGGAAGAAATTGGTACAATTGTCTTGTCCGCAATCCCTCCGTTGTCACTGACAGTTTTTTCAGTTTTGTGCAAACGACCAAGAATTTCAAATCAACAAAATGTTTCGTCGGTTCATCGTCGTCTTTATGGATCAAAACCCGAAACACTTCCAAAGTGTTTTTGCTCATGCAAACTGATCCCTGAATCACGTTTGATTTCCACATCTGTAAGTTGACAATGAGCTCAAGGGTGTGAAGACAATTTTGCCCATAAAGCAATTCCGTCCAACTTGATCTCCCGTCCATTTCATACACGACCAATTTGTCGGCTTTGATTTCCGCAAATTTGGGATCTCGGTAATATTCATTCGAGTAGATTTGATAAACATTGTAAAGTTCAAGCTCTTTAAGAGTTCCCTTATTGTTGAGAATCATTTGCCCAATGGGATCTTTTTTGTCTCCCAAATTCCCCATAGAGGAATAGATGAGGAAATTGTCGACGTCGCCAATAAGAAGAACTTTTAATTTTTTAAGGCGACCCAAAACACCCAGTTCGGAAAAAAGAGTCATGAGGAGAAAATAATTCTTTGTTTCGTCCATTGTCGCGACCGAGAAAGTGAAATTCATTTCGGTGAGATTCGGAGGGAAGACGAAATTCTTCGTCGGCTTCAATTTCCGGAAATTGATGAAACAGGGGCCGTTGAAGGAGATTTTGGAAAGATTTGGAAGAACTTTGAGAAGACTTAAAAGATTCCTTTTCCAGATCAAATTTACAAAGGTGATTGAACGCACTCGCTGATGAACCATTTTCTTTTTTACGGTCTTGTTCAAGTTCTTCAAGATGAGACTTACAACATCACGTTGGTCGATTGATTGAGCTTCTTCAAAATTACGTTCAGTGAAGACGAGATTGACACCGTAGATGTAGTCAATGTTTTGTTTCCTTTAAAAATCATTTTTAATTAGTAAATTTAAATTGTTAATTTAGCAATTAAATTAATTAATTTTAATGATCTTACCAACGCTTGCAAACTTGTCTTTGACATTGTCGTTCGTGTGGTGTTAAATAACTAAAGATTTCAGAAAGAATCTGAAAATAAAGAAAGTTAATGTCAGTTAATGAGAAGAATGAGAACAAAGGAAAAGATTGATTTTTGGGATTTGTAGTGATTTTCAACAAGTTGAGGCCCGAACCTCGTTTGGAAGTTGGTTAATGTTCTCCATTATTGGTAATTTTAATGATTTTAATTGGAATTTTGGAAAAGAAGTGAAAAAACGGTGGAAAATGGGAAGAAATGACCTGAGAGGATTTTATATGAAAACTTTCTTTTGCTTTGTGCTCATAGGAAAGAAAGTTCATTGAGGTTAATGACCCGACCACGTCAGCGGCGAAGAAAGTCGAGGAAAGCATTGGATCCAAGGTTTGTTGAACCAACACAAGAACAAGATGGATGAAATTTTACTTTTACTTTATTTAATTAATTATAATTAAGTATTCTCATTAGTTAATTGAAAATAAATGTGAGTTAAATTCATTAAACTTTTATGTGTATTTATTTTACATTAGATTTTTCATTAAATTATTATATTATACCAGCAATCGGCCAGTCTCCCGACTGGTTGATAACTTCTTTCCATTAAAAACTATTAAATGGTACAAACCGTAGGGTCCGGTATCTGTCCCCCGACCCGGATACTTTTAAAATCATAACCCCCAGACAGATTTCGGGCCAGTACGTACAATGGATAGAAGTTACGAAACCGTCGGGCCCTTTGCTGGTCTTTAGTTATAAAATACCAGGTAATATAGGTGATCCGTCGACATTTAGCTCTTATTGCAACAGTGTGGGCTGAATTAATATTACAAACCTCTTAAGATCATGACAATGTCACAGAGTTTAGCATTTACCAGCAGATTCGGGTATTACCTGAGCCAGAAGGTCGGGACGGACAGGAACGATCCGCTCCTGGCACTTTATGGGCCCGGAGCCGGACACAATTTTTTTAAATCATAGAATCAGGCAAGGGAGAGAAAGAATTTGTCAAAAAACGTTTCCATATGAACGTATGTCAAACTCAAACTCGCCAACTTTTACAAAATATTTCAAAAGTTTATGTATCTCCTCCTTGCCAAAACCCACATTGTCGCAGATTTCTCAAAGACGATCGGTTTAATTAAAAAAGGCCTGTCATGTTTTATACGGAAAGATTTCGGTCAGATTGGCATTTACAATTGAGCCCCCACTGTTGTAGTAATTGAGAAAAGTTCCCTTAATATTACAAAGACTGGAATTTTATAAAGGTAGATTCATTTATGTACACTGTAATTGTATGTCATTGTATGGTATTAAATATTTTATTATATAAATAATAAATTAAATTAAATATTAATACTATGAAGGAATATTATGTATATTTATTTATCTGTGAATTTAAGTTTACTGTTTTTAATTTTTAATTAATCATTTTATTTGTGTTATTCAAGTTCTTGGTTTGTTCTTGAAAGATTCTGGCTAACAGATTTGTTGCGTAATCGAAGATTGTGATTGAGGGCGATTTGTGAGAATAGTTATTTTAAAAGATTTAAAAGTGAAACAGGAAATCAAATTGGAGCAGGCGAAGGAACGCGTGGGGGCGAATGTTCACTCTTATTGTCCAAAGGGCACGACCCATTTGAAACTTAAAAACGGAATTCTTTTCATTCTTTTCTATGCCACACACTCCGTCCTTAATCATATAACCCGAGTTTAATAAATACTTAAATGTTAACTACATTAAGTAGATATCTGTATATTATGGGGAAAGAGAGCGTTTATTATTTATAGCATTTTTAACCCAACTTTCAATCTCCGCAAAAATCGTTGCGTGAAGTGAAACAGATAATTATTCAATGCGTTTTTGCTGAACAAGCTCTGTTTTTTACATGTCTCTTTAATTCATTTTTGTTAACTCACACTCGTCACACTTCACTTTTTCATCATTAAGTTCATATTCATCCTCATTTCTAAATTAAATCCAGCTGTTCCATTTGTCACTTTTCCAATTTAATGCTCGATGAGTTATAAATTGTAAATAGCTTTTCTTTTTACCAAATAATACAAAAAATTCTTAAGATTCAATAATATCATACGATACGATACGATTACACATATACATATTGTATGTGTGTTTTTTAATATGTACTTGTACAGGGTGGGCCATAAGTTGCTTTTTTATACGATTGTTTATTTAAAAAAGAAAGCAACTTATGGCCCACCCTGTACATACATACAGAAACAAATTGTATTAAAAGTACATTTAGTGTAATGTACCTATACTATAATTTGAATACTGATTATTTCTTTCTTTCACCCAATTAAACTAATTAATAATATAATAGAAATAATACAGTTAGCTATACTATGTATTTACATATAAGTATTGTGCAAAAATCAGAATGTTGTGTGTTATTGAAAATATCGATAATATTTAACAACTTCCTTGCACTTAACTTAAAGTTAGCACATAAAAAGAAATTGTAAGAAAAGAAAATTATTTATATTCATAAATTAAATGAACATATGTTAAATTAATTTAACATTAACATTTGTATAAAAATTAAAAAAGTTATTTAATAGAAACTGATCTTGTGTTTATTATTTTATATCCACTTTTAGCTATTTTTGATGAAGGGCAAATCAATAGATTGGAAATTGGAAACATTGACCTAAAAAGTTAATTGAAAATTGAGGTTGAGAAAACAAATTGCGGAATGAGAGGAATATGATTTAAAGAAGGTGACCGAAAAGTCATCAACATTAATATCAATTGGGATCATTTAAAAAACCAAATCTTCCTCATATCTTGAAATAATAAAAAAGGAGTCATCATTTTTATCTCTTGTTTTCCCCATCTATTTAAAAACCTCAAAAAAAACGTAAAGGGAAGTTTAAATAGCAGATAAGTTAAATAATGTGTAGAACTTGAAATCCAACACAAGGAATTTAAAAATTGTTAATACAATTTACTTCTTGTAAATATAATGAAAGTCGAGTGATCCAAATTGGAACTGTTCCTGTGTTGAGCGGAGCTGATCAAGGAGGGATCGGCATTCTGCCAAAACTTGTGATCCCGAAAGATGAAATTAATATTAAGAGGAAAAGGAGGAGGATTTATTTGCGTAGATATATATAAAGCTCCTTTTCCTTAAGTCCAATTCCCCAGTGTTGATTAACGATGAAGCAGGCGGAGTTCTCCGAAGTTCTCCTCCCAACTGTGGTCGCTGGACGGTCGGCGGTCATGGTTTCTTCCTCGTCCTCAAAGTGGTTGGCAGCAACGGCGGCCCTCTTCGTCTTCGCCTTCACCGTCGCCTCCATCTCGCTGGTGCTCAGATACGAAGACAAGTTCACGGCACAGGAAATCAGAATTTCAACACTTGAAGGAGAAGTTCAAAAGTTTTTGAAAACTCTGGAAGAAGCGGCAGAAAACAATGAGCTTCTTCTGATCCAACATTATGACGATTTACACGAAATTGAAGATGACGATCACGATGATTTAGAGCAGCTTAGACGGGAATACTTTGGGGTAAAATTTAATTTGCTCAACATTTAAATTAAATACTACAAAACAATTAAATTCAAAATCACATTTAAATTCAAAATCACAGTCACAATCACAATTCATTAATTTTTGAAGAATTAAATCCTCCCTTTGATTTAATATACCTAGCATAAAATGTAATTTAACAATCATATCTAAATACCTTATGATTCATTCAGATTCATGATCATAATGAGTTTTAACAATCGAGCATTGACATTAAATTTTTAATTTAACAATTACATACATTATTTGTACTTTTCAAATTATCACAACTTCTCGTATAACACATAACATATGAGATATGACCACTTTGTTAGCTCTATACAAATAATGAGTCTCAGAAAATAAAGTGTGTAAAGTTGTCTAAACAGAGATAGTAATTTATCTCAAAATCATACGAGTGTAATAAGTATAATCTTAGGACTTTTGAGTTAACTCGTAGCCAGTTAAAAATATTTTGGAAATTAGCTTTATTTTCTACAAGTAGTTTTCTGAGCCATATAGTATACAATTTACGTTTTAACTATCAGTAATATTTATTCATCTTCTATCTATGTAAATATTATAAGTAGTTCCATACATATTAGAATAGGTAAGTTTGAAAATCTGTAAAAATAGTTATAATTATAGGAGATTGAGAAATATTGACGAGAGGTAACGAGATTGTCTATAGAGATATTTTGTAGGATATGACTGGATATGAGTTTGTGAGGAATGCAAAGTTTTGCCAAAGATTTGAGATAAAGTGTAAGCTGAAAGAAGCTTAACCTTTCCCTTGACCGTCATCGTCATTTCCTCTTGAAAAACATTCTATTTTAGCACTGTGTTCATACTACGTATTGAAAATAATCCTTTATACTTTTACCGCTTTTCTAATCATAGACAAATCCGAGTACACGCAATTACAATTTATTGAATATCCATAATACATTTTTAAGATATTAATGTTAGTAAGATCCATTATGTAATTAAGATAGATGGATGTAACCGAATAATGATTTTCAATCTGGTCCGATTTCATTTTAAGATTTTATCAATATTGTCCAAAGAACATGGTCATTTTAATCAAACGAATTGATTCATTACTTCAATCCTTCACTTTTTTGGTTTTAATTGACGAGCGTCAATTTATTTCATATTAATTATATTAATAACCATCACATGAATCATGAGGTTAACGATGGTAAAGTGAAGTAGGAAAAGTTCACATTAATCAATTCCAAAGCTGTAAATTATTATGTATTTAAGGGATTCTTCGTAATCAAAGATTAAGAGGTCAAATTCTATATTCCTTATCTTTCATGTTTACTCATCCTTTCAAAGAGGGTCAGAATTTCCAAGTTGACCATTATGATTCAAGAACGATCCTTTTTCATTCAATATATGCACTTATATACATTTTATACTTGGGCTTAAGTTTTCTATATCATGCAGATTTGTCATATACTACCATATGCCTACTAACATTAAGTATTTAAGTACAATGTTACTAATACATAAATATTTAGCACTACCTAATATGGTATTACCGATTCTTTGTGTATCATAAATTACAAGTACAAAATTTGCAATTAGTTAATCTCGATAAATTGTAGTTTTATATAATTACTCATATAGTATAATTAGTATAATGCAATCAGTATGAATCGATGTATGTATGAGCGTCATACAAGTAAATATTTTAGGAGTAAATTATAAGGATTATATACTTACGATTAATAATTCAACTACTATGTATGTAATATGTATAAGTATAATATTATTCATTAAATATTAGTCATTCAATGTTCATATTCGTGGTTAAGACTAAGTTTCACGCATTTGTTAAAATTTATAGGATGTGATTCAAAGGACGTGATTAACTTTGTCTGAACCATGATGAAAAAATTATTAAAGTGGCTTTGTTTAAAAAGAGAGAAAATGGAAATCCTTTGAGTTTGAGCCAAAAGATGAAAGGAAATTGAAGGAGGCAGATGAGGGAGAAATGAATGGGAAACATCTTATTACATCTTTTCATATCCTCCATAACACCAATTGACATTGACATTGAGAGACCTTGGCTCATCTCTTTAATATTTCTGGCTCACAGGAGATTAAACGGAGTGAGAACAGGACGAGGAACAAGCGGCAGATTCCCGTCTCCTTCCAGCCACAGTTCGAGGACGCGGTCGACAAGACCTCCGATGGCGTCCCCATCCTTGACAAGACATATGCCAGCAGAGAGGGACGAACGCCAAGGCAATTTTCACAAACTTTCCCCACACCCGACAGTGAGGGACTCAGGCTTTATGAATCACTCGTCGCAACTGGTTAGATCGCAAATCGCAATTATGTCAAAAATATGCACCTAATAATTTTATTGCAAAATTTGATTTTGGCTTTTAACTTCTTGTTCTAATACTCTTTAACGATATCTCGAATTAGTTAACTGTACTATAAAACGTACAGGGTGTTTCATAAAGTACGCATCATCATTTACGCATCATCATTTTCAAATGACGAGCCATTGAAAGTTCATAATTTTCAATGGCTCGTCATTCGAAAATGATGCGTACTTTATGAAACACCCTGTATAGTAATATGTAGTGAATATAAGTACAGGGTGGGCTATAAGTTGCTTTATATTTTATATGATTGTTTGTTTAAAAAAGAAAGCAAATTTTGGCCCACCCTGTACAGATAACATTTTCACATTTGTATTTTTATTAATTTAAAGTATTTTATGGATTTCTTCGTTTGGATTGCATGGTGTTTGATTTTTGAAATATTAACATTTGATAGGCGGTCGAGGGGAACCTAAAAGCCCCGATTTTTATCCCACGTCAGGATCAAATACTCCCCAAGATGGAATTCTCCCTCATCATCGAACTTCTGCTGCTTGGTCTGAACGTGAGAACAATCGGAGAAGCGGAGTTCAATTGAAATCTGGCGAAGGAAGTTCCGGTTCATCCGGTCCGAGATTCTCCGATGACTTCACCTACACAAGGAGTCGGAATCAGAATCAGCACAATCCACGTGGAACTTCTGCAGGATCTTCAGCAGTTCTTGCAACTTCAGGCGGAGGAAACACAATGATGAATCGCGCTTCTCGCGTTCCAGCCACAGGAGATTTCTTAACCTCACATCAACCAACACTTCTTCAACCAAGATCAGGAGGAAGAAATTACCAATATCCACCATTACAAAGAATTGGTCACGGAGATGGAGAAGTAAAAATTAAAACATTTTAATAAAATTCAATTAATAATCATCATTACATAACTTGCATTAATTAATTATTTTCGCTAGTTTAATTAATAATTATCTTCTCTATACTTAAAGGTCGTCGCTAGAGTTGTAGATCCCAACGAGAATGAAAATCCTCATGCTGAAGCAGAAGCATTTGGAGAAACGGCCAACGCTCATTCAGAATCCCGAAGATACAGAGGCGGACGGCGACAACATCTTAAAAGAAAGCCAATTGGTCACAGAGCGAATCCTCATCAAGAATCTTCAGATGAAATTTCTTTTGTCAAAGCCGATGCTTTTGTTGAGTCGCCAAAGACCCTTGCTGGGCATTACATTGCTGACGTGGCCAATTACACAACCCAACATAGGAACTACGAAGGGAATGGGCGATTGAGAAATGCCGATGGAATTTATTCAGCCTGGAAACCCGCCGACTGGATGGCAAACTCGGAAGGAACTAAATCTCTTTATCTTTCAAATCAAGGTGTTTTAACTGTGAGGAAAGCTGGTCTTTTCTACATTTATGCCCAGGTGAATTTTAACAACATTTTAATTTTAGTTAATTAATTAATTACATTATATCAATTATCCATGCATGTACATATATACTTATACAGGGTGTTTACTATGTAGTGTTCTGCAATAAGAGCTAATCTTGAAAAGAGCGCTACATAGTAAACACCCTGTATGTGTGATAAAATTGTTTGGGGATTTTAATTTTACTAATTTTCCAGATTCATTACTTGGATGATCATGACATTAATGGATTCGTGGTTGAAGTGAATCGCGATCCTTTGCTTCAATGTACCACAATGACGGAGACGCATCATAGAGGAAGCAAATCGAATACTTGTTACACTGGAGGAATTGCTTACTTGAAAGAAAATGATAGGATTCTTGTAAGAGATGTTGAAGTGAACAGATACTCCATTTTCAAGCCTGAAAAATCATTTTTCGGTCTTATGAGAATTGGCGACGCCATGAGATGAATGGAAACTTTCATACAATTACTTAATCCACTAAACTTGTAAATACTTACACAATATACTCCTGTACATATACTCTATATAGGTACGTAAGCATGTATGCAATATGTACGTGTAGAGTGTATATAACACTACAATAATGCATAGGTAAGTATGCACATATGCATATAAAAGTCAAACAAATATTCTGTATGTTATATAACAAATATAGGTACAATATAATATTAATGAATTTTAGTAGTAATGAGTTGAAATACAAAACTAAAATACTTATTATGTGTACTCTATTTAGTTTAGCTAAAAGTCTTATAAGTAAGTTAAGTTAATTTTCTTGTTTGTATCGAAAAGATCAAAGTTTTTTGAATCATTAAATTATCTATCACATTTACAATGCCTACATTATATTGTAAATTAGTAAGTAAAAATAATGTCATATTACTTGCAACTTCTTTAAATGCAGCATTTAAATTTGTGTATTTTTAATTTTATTAATAATTATTCCAATACATTAATGTTTAAATCATCAAATGAATTGAAAATCGATAATTATGGACAATAATAAAAAAATACAAATTGAACTCGAATCATATGACATGACACTCATGCACAATTATTTTATGAAACATTTACTAATAATTTTTAAAATTAACACACAAGTTCGCATTTACATACATGGAACACACGTGTAATACGTATAGATATACTAATTATACGGCTGAGTTCCCGTTGTCCGGTCGAGTTTTCCGGCAAATTGTGAAGGCAGTTACCGTGACGGAGCTTGGGAGGAGAATTTGAAACGAAAAGCAAGAACTTGTTGGGATACGTTCATCTTCATTTTCATTAGAAGGATTGCCAAGGCTTCTCTTGAAAATCGATTCAGAAAATTCTTTATGCGATTCTGAATGAAAGTGTCATGAAGATGGTCAAAAGAACTTCTTTTCAATCTAACAAGTAATTTGTAGTCTTTGTCGTTCATTGTACCAGATTCTGAAAAATCAAACACGCCGCATTTTTCCGACATCCTGATATGTATATAAACCTTATTCTTTTATGATAAAATACATACTTTGACATTTTACTTTACGGACTGGCAATGTTACATTTTTATACTGTGAAATTTTACTGACCATCCTAGTAAAGGTATCAACTGGGAGTTTTACTTTTTTATCCTAGGAAAGTTATTCATTTAACTGGGTCCTTAATTGGTATCCTTTAAACTTCGTGGTTTTCTAGAAAATTCATAAGGTATATATGGAATTAAACAGAGTGATTCTTCACTTATAATTTTAATTATTCTGCTTTGCAATCTACAAACCAAAGAGCCAGATATCCATGAAGATAATAAATTTTTAACACCTAATAGTACTAAATGCGTATAATCCAAAGGGAACTGGGAAATTATTCCAATATTTAAAATGTCTAAGGGAGAATTGGTTATATGATGATACCAATCATCGCATTTTTCACATCCTGAATATGCATTATGAGGTTTACAACCTTTGGCCCAACTCCTAGCTGGTGTATCGGCAACAAAACATTTAATTCTAAACGCATATTTTTTATCATTTAAAAAGTGCCATTTGAATACAAGTTAGATATTTCTTCAATAAAATCAACAACATAATCATTTAACGGGGGTTTGTTTTGGCCAAAATATAATCCAATTATAAATGGCGATTTATATTTAAATTGATTAACGATGCCTAATAATGGCCAAAATTGATTTTTGGGAAGGACATCAAAGGCAACTGTTAAAGTTATCAAATATTTTCCAAGCTCTTTACGTAATTTTTTAACATAAAATGAGTTATCTGTTATAAAATCGTTATTAAAAAGCTTTTTTATATTGTATTCTATTCTAAAATAATAAAAATTTCAGAGTTATTAGGAGTTTGAAGAATTGTTTTTGCATTAATATGTTTCATTTGGAACTTTTAAGTAGGGATTTATTTTTTTAATGAGTTCATTTAATGCTTTATGTGTGCTTTTAAAATGTATCCACGTTAATTAAAATTACAAGATTTGAAATTATTCATTAGTTTAATTAAAGATTTTAATCAAATTTACTAGTACATATATCAATTATAAATATTTTCATGAATGCTATGCGTTTGCTATGAAAAAGTTCCAGTGAGATATTTAGAAATAAAATTATCACCTTTAAATGTCTTTACAATTACTAGTCTTTTATCATATCTAATGAAATGCTTTTGTTTTTTATGAACAATTAGGACAACCAATTTAGCAAATTGTGATCTTCTGAATATTATAATGGAAAGGAAGACCTCTGTAATTTAATTTGCATGGGACGAGGGGATGAGAAATTACGCTACGTTTCCGACCATCCCGTCGCTTACGTCAGGGGAGATTGCATTAACAACAAATGCCAATGTTCTCATGAGTGTCACGAGTCATCTTTCCAAGAAAACTAAATGCTAGGATAAGAATATATATTGAATTATACTTTAACCCTTATAGGTTTAAAGCTCGTTATTTCACCAGCCCTTTTCATAATAAATGAATAAATGATAATTCGAACTATCATATAGCAAATGTGTAGAAATGATTAAAAGGAATTCCTCGAAATTTCTTATCAACGAGAAGTGAAGATCACATTGAGATTTATTGGATGTCGAGATCAAATGAAGGGCAAAGAGGGGATTGAAATTGGATAATTTTCATCTATTAGTTAAATTGATTAAACAATTTAATAAAGTTGATCCGATTTCACAAAAGCAAAAAATATAAAAGTTCTTTTTAAGAAAATTTTTAGGATTTGATATTTATAATAATTATATTTGTTCGATTCCGTTTGAAATATTTTTTTAATTTTCATTAAAATCTTTAAAATGGATTTGATAAAGAAATTGATTTTGCTTTCTTTCTTGTTCCATTTTTCCTATTTTATTAAACCAAGCCAAGTGAGTTAATTTTTTTAAATTGCAAATTTATAGATAATGTAACAATTCCCATCATTATTACTATCACTTATTCCTCTGAATGAAAATAAAAATCTTTTTTTATTTAAGGCAATTGGGGAATACGCTGTTCTGACTGAATTGATTGCTAAATTGGTAATTGAAATTGTGTCTATTATTAATAAATATGACTAATTAATCATAAAACTATTAATAATTTTCATTTAAAAAAATATTTAGAACAAAAAGATCGATTATTTGGATTCTAAATTGGTATAAACAAATCACTTATTTGAATTCTATTTAAAAACTTAAATTTAATTTGAATTAAAATTAATTAAGTCGAAAATATTATTTTGTTAAGGAAAGAAAATTTGGAAGAAAATTTGAAAGAAAATTTGAAAGAATGGAACAATCTCTTCAGAATGAACTCCAAAAGAAATACGACCAAAACTTTGAGATTTTAATTAAACATGTAGAGGAAAAGTCTTCAGGATTAATGAAAAAAATTGAAACTTTGGAAAAATCTTCAAAACAAATGATAAATGAATCTTTGCCTTTAATTGAAAAAACAATTCAAAATGTTCAACAATCAAATTTAAAAATAAAGTCAACCATTGATAAAATTCTGCCCAAGATTTCGGTGTTAAAGAATGAAGTTGCTTTTTATGATTCCTTTGATGACATTGAAGATCAAAATTTTGCCAAACGTTGGAAACCAACTGAAAATGAATACACATTGTTTAAATTTAAGAAATCCACTTCATTCAATACTGGAATTAATTTGAGTAACGATGGAGAAAGACAATGGATTTACACAGAATTTCCAAGTTATTCATTTAACAGCAAAGAATTAATTCTTGAATATTCATTCAAATCCAATCAAAGTAGTCCTACTGGTAGAACTGTAAGTTTATTTGACTGCTACACAAAATTTCAAGTGGGAAATTCTATGCCACCCGGTAACCTATTAACTGTAGGCTTTCACATGAATAGAATATTCTTCTTCAACGGAGTTAAAAATTCGCCCAAATATGTATCAGAATCTGGTTTAGACATTTCCTCCATTTTCACTCATGATCATCCTCATCTTCTTCGAGCTGTAATTGATAAAAATGGGAAATGCTATAGAGTGTTTTTCGATGGAGTTCAAATAATGAACGATTGCTATGTCGAACACATTTTTGATCCAACACGACAAATCTGCTATGCTGTTATATATAACTATGAGCCTTCCTGCCCTTCATTTGAAATTGGGAAAATTCTTCTAACGACCAGCTTGCAAATCGCAAATGAATGGTAAAAACTCTTCAATTTCCCAAAATATTCGTTTTATTTGTCAAATTGACTTAAAAAACTTTTTAGCATTTTTAGCAATTATTTTATGCATATTTTAAGAATATTTTATGCATATTAATCCATTTTTGAATCATTGTGAATCCCAACTATTTTAATGATTTTTTTGATCCAAGAATCTTTCAATATTTGCCAAATTTTGAATGGCAATTAAAAATGTCAGAAATTGAATTTGTAAACAAAAAAGTTTTCATAGTTTAGTTTTTATTGTTAATTAATTAGACAGTTTGAAAAAATATTGTATATCTTATCTTAGGTCGGGGTGTAGATAATGGACATAGAATTGGGTACATATACCCATTTAAACCTTAAAATGTACCCACTTTTGGGAATATCGGGTACATATACCCTAAAAGAGGGACTGAGTTATTCACTCTCTAACTTAGCCTAACCTAACTTATGATAATAAAAATAAAACAAATGACTTCAGTTGCCGTCGCGGCACCCGGCAGTTGCCGTGACGGCAACTGCCCGAACCGGTAGTTGCCTATAAGGCAACTGCCGCAATTCCTATAATATATACAAGGCGGCAGTTGCCGTTGCAGCAGAATTTGCCAGAAAACCCGATCGGACAACGGGAACTCAGCCAATTTATACACGTGTAATATTAAATAAAAATATGAAATACGAGTATGTATTGATGCAAAATTATTCTTGATGTTAAATATTAATGTTTAAGAAAATAAAAATGACTAAAGAATTTTCTCATGCTTCATATTTCATAAGTTAATTGACTTATTTGTTTTTGGAGTTCGAGTTGGTTGAACTTATGGTTAAAGTAAATCTCATTCAACTCATAAACCGTCCAATTTTGTTGCTATAAAAGCGAGCCCATGAAATGACCAGCGTCTTTCAATCCATTGACAATTTTCGATACATTTAGTATACATTCTCTCTTAATTATTACACCTAATTTAACTTATCTTTGTTACACTTAACTTTATCAAAATGAGGCAATTAGCATTACTCTTAGCGCTAGGAATTTTAGGAGTTAAAGGGAACGAAGAAACTCCCTTACTACCATTCGAAACCTGTGATTTAAAAGATGACGGGTGCGACAAAAGCTTAGGGCTTTATTGCATTCCCCAAAGTTATGATGGCGATAGATGCGGATGTCTTCAATCTCACAATTTTATCTATGTTGGAGTATACAACGTAATAACCTTTTTTCATTCCATTAATCTTAAATATACTATTTATATTATCTTTCTCATTCATAAATACAAACTCATTTAAATAGTTGTTTTGGATTTTTAGAGAACTTTGAACAAGAAAGTGAGCTCATTTTGCCATCCAGCCTTCTCTGAGTACTACTGTGATGGAGAATCACCCAAAGAGACACAAGACAAATATCAACCATCTAAAACCGTAGCTATGTGGAAGAATAAATGCTTCACTGGATACCCCCATGAAAAGAAGAGGAGAATGTGCAAGGACAACAAATGTGTTTGTATTGATGGTTCGAATAATATATAAATATTTTATAATTATAATGAACTAACATTGATCATAATTCATATTCATCTTTACTAGGATAATGTTTGAGTACAGAGTGGGCCATAAGTTGCTTTCTTTTTATACGATTGTTTATTTAAAAACGAAGCAACTTATGGCCCACCCTATATATTGCTATAATTGCTAACATTAATTTTTAAATACAGGGAGCCCTATTAAGAAACCAACGACGGAAAAGCATGTTTACAATATGAGAAGTTGGGATTGGGTTTATACTGAATTGCAAATGAATGATGTGACAGAAGAAATGATTCAAACACAACAAAAGAAACATTTTTATGCTTGTCTGATTCCATGCAAGGAAGGACAATCAAAAAATAAAAAGGGAAAATGTGTTGATTCTTCAAAACTTAAAGCTGCTGAACTTTAAAAATTCTATTTATCATAGAAATTATGCTCTTTTACTATTTCCACAAAAACGTACAATTATAATATTCACTTCTTAATTATATGTACGATTAGGACGATTACTTATTTGATTAACATATTATAATTTATCAATAAGTATAATTATAACATAGTATTAATAAATCAGCGTGTCTTTTTATTAAATCATTGAGGTGGATATTTATTGATAAAAATAAAGTGGCTAAATGTTTAACGTTTGTAATTAAATAATCTATACAATCAATTAGTATTTAATGTTATATTTGGTATATTATTTATATGGAATACTAAATTTTGAATAAAATGTTAGGAATTTTAGATTAATAAATAATTTTAGACCACTCCTTCATTTTTCAAAGCACCTTCTGAAAAACGCATGTAAATGAAGGCAGCGCCGATTATTAATTATTAGTTATTACCCGATATCCCAAAGTCTAGATCACCAGAGGTCATAGAGGCATCCCGACATCGACACCCGATAATTTACATTACAGGTCCTATCTCAACTACCAGAAGCCTGAATACCCGAGATAGCAGAGACATGATGAAAAGACTTGAATTGTTCCATTAACCCGAGACCCGAATATATTACACTCCCTACCTAACCTAACCTACACCCATGGATTATTAACCCGAGACAAGAGAGCCAAAAACCTTATTCACCCCAAAGGGGATTTCTTATTCAATTGTTCACATGTTAAATGTTGGATCAACTTGATTTAATGGTTGGATCTAATGTTGGAATAAATGATTAAGAAATGATTCATTGGCGTGAGTAAGATATTCGATTTTTAGAATGCTTCTGCATTCTTGTAGAGTAAAAACGTACAAAGAGAATACTTTTATGTGAGTACCTACAAATTGTAGTGAGAGGTTAAATTTTTCATGGAAGCAATTGGGAAGTTGGAGAGAATGATAAAAGCTTATTCCACAGCCCCTCATCTTTGTGAAATGAAATGCAGTAGTAGAAATGAGCAAGGGACTTAAAAGCTTACATGAGAGCCGTGGAAGAGAGACGCGGGCTTAAAAGTTTTAATGCGAGTAAAGGAAGGATCTAAAGGGAACTGGGAGTGTTTGGCTCTCCATTCCTCATGCTGGCGAATTCAATGCAAGAAATATTTTCCTGGGGGAGTCGGGTCTGATTGATGGAAAAGGTTTCAAATGAGTAATGAGTAAGAAATATTTTATAATTTTGAGTAAGATATCACATTTTTATATTTCGCCGAGATCAAATACCATGTGATCATGTCCTGCAAATTCGAAATTCAATATAATTTTTGGGTCAGGGTATCGATGATGGACCCAAGTGAAAATTTTCAGTTTTTTTCAAAAACCAAATATGCTCAAAATGGCTCAATTTGCGTAGAAAACATGTTTTGACATGATTTTGTTATGTTATGTTAGGGTCAGGGTCTCGATCCTGGATACAAAAACGGGCACATTGAACCCAAAAAGAGGCACATTGAACCCCAAAGTGAGCACATTGAACCCCAAAGTTGGCACAAATTAGAAGGCACATGTGCCCAAAAAGGCCACAAGCCACATTGCTTTTAAAGTGGGTAAATGTGCCTGTTATCGGGCACATAAGGGTTTAAATGATTCAAATTAATAATTAATTTTCTTAATTAAAAAGCATATTGTATATATTAATGAATTTATTATTTTTAATTGTATATATTTAAATTATTATAATTCATAATGCAATAAAATTAAAAATAATAATGTAATGTTACGCAGTTATATTTTTAATTCATTTATTTCCAAATTTCATTATATTGCTATTTTTATTATTATAAGTGTTAAATATTTTTAGTATATCAAATACATTAATTACGTGATTGCTTTTTAACTAAGAAAATTAATTATTAATTTGAATCATTTAAACCCTTATGTGCCCGATAACAGGCACATTGGGTTCAAGAGCCCTTGTGCCCTTTTTCGGGCACATGTGCCTTCTAATTTGTGCCCACTTTTGGGTTCAATGTGCCTCTTTTTTGGGTTCAATGTGCCAACTTTGGGGTTCAATGTGCCTCTTTTTGGGTTCAATGTGTCCGTTTTAGGGCACATGTGCCCGTTTTTGTATCCAGGATCGAGACCCTGACCCTAACATAACATAACAAAATCATGTCAAAACATGTTTTCTGCGCAAATTGAGCCATTTTGAGGATATTTGGTTTTTGAAAAAAACTGAAAATTTTCACTTGGGTCCATCATTGATACCCAGACCTAATTTTTGATTTGTGTTATATGTTATATTTTATTAATTTATTGAACATAAACAATAAGATATAACACAAATTGGGCATACCTAATATCTAATATTAGGTAAATCCAATTCACATTAAAAAGTAAGTTAATTTAAACTTAAAGTTAAAGATGTTTAATGGTAGAAATTCAAAAAATTATGACAAATGCTTAACCTTAACCATGTCGTTAAAGTATTCAAGCATTCAAACTTTGATGGAAATATTAATGTAAAAGAACTTTATTAAATCTTTTTTGGATAACTTGGATGAGATAAGAAATGCTTTCCATTTTTCCATTGAGTTACTCAGCCCGTGAAGATTTCATCCAGCAATAGCAATAAGCCTTTACTTTGTTACGATATTGTCCCTCAACCAGAGTAAGAATTTCTATTGTATCGAATGGTAACAAAATGTACAAGATAGAATACTTTGATGTTAGAACAACATTTTTAGAGAGTGGGTAAATTTCTCATGGAAGGTGGAGAGAATGAGAGAAGCTTATTCTACAGCCCCTCATCTTTGCGAACTGAAGTGCATTAGTAGAAATGAGCAATGAACTTGAAAGCTTACAAGGGAGCTTAGGAAGAGAGGAGAGGGCTTGGAAATTTTAATGCGAGTAAAGGAAGGATCTAAAGGGAAATGGATGGGATAGGAGTTTTTGGCTCTCCATTCCTCTTACTGACTCATTTAATGCAAGAAATGGTTTCAGGGGGAAGTACGGTCTGAAAGATGGAACTATGTATGAGTTAGAAATATTTTATAATTTTGAGTAAGATATCCCATTTTTATATTTCACCGATATCATATGTCATGCAAATACGAAGTACAATGAAATTAATTTAGGCCGTTTTTAACAAATGCATTTTTATAAAAATTAGATTTCAAAGTCCGCTTTTATTTATTACTACAACGCTTTAATTAACGAGGTGTTTGAAAGTGAAATGAAAAGTACGTAATATTCACTTAAAACAATATGCAATAACAACAAATTAAAAACACACTACCATAATGAAACGGATCACTAGTTTTAATATTATATATCACTTACACAAATGAATATTTTTAGATGATCTCTCGATTAAGTAATTTTAGATAGAATTTGTTACGAGAAAGGAGAATTTGTTAAAGTTGCTAAAGTACAACACTATAATAACGATGTGTCTAAAGTGCAATGAAAAGTAAGTATGAATAGATTTTTTTATTCAAATAATTGTTCTTCATATAATTTAAAATTGATTTTGATTAATGGTTAAGAAAGGTTAAAAGGCTATGTGTAAGAAATATTTTATTTGAATCGCAAAGAATCCTAAGGGTTAGAAATCTTTCAATTAAATCACAAAGCGGGCTTTGATCCAACAAGGACCAAGGAATGTTCTTTCGGAGACCACAAAGTGGTTTAGCCAAGTTGTTGTTTCTATGGAGGTTTAGGGATGATTGGTCCTATCCAAGGCATATGTTGCACAACCCCTCATCTTTTCAGCTAAAGTTTAGAAGGAGATATAGCTTAGCGATTTGTGAGCTTTTGCATGTTTTATCGATGAACGATGCTGACTTGGAAATACTTGTTTCAATATCTGAATTAATACTAAGGTACAGGTAAATCTTCACCAGGGTTTTTATTATAATTTATACATTATAAATAATTGTTGATATTATTAAATGCTAAATGAATATGAAATAATAATTAATTAGGTTTAATATTGAACAATGTGACATTTTATTCCATATACTTTATAAATTCAATAATGTTCATGAATAATTTAGTTACTATTCCAGAACTTGTGAATTATTTTTGACTTCAATTTTCATTTGAGTGAAAATGGAATTGAGAAATGGAATTGACCTCCCTACTTGATTTTCCGATCTCGATTTCCAAACGGCCACTCAAAGCGGTTAATGTTATTATAACTGCACTGTAACATTTTATTTCACTTATTTTATATATGGCACAGTCTTCATGAATAAAATGGTTAATTATATTCGAGAACTATTGTATTCTTAACGGACTTCTATTTACATTTCAGTTAAAACTGGAATTGAGAGAATGGCATTTTTTATAAAATTACAGCCCATTAGACCTCCCAATTTGAATTCATCTCGATTTCCAAAAGACCACTCATAATTATTGTATTGTTACTCTATCAACATTAAGATGAACGTATAATTGAAATATTTTAATGGTTACAAAATCTCACATTGTTCTCTTTCAATATTGAGAACTTGGGACAACTTAATTCTTTTGTCATTTTGAATTGCACAAAATTGGAAAATTAATTTCAATAAAATTGGTTTAAATACTTACCACTATACTAACGAGGAATGATTTCATTTAATGAAACAAAATTAACTAAAAGTTGTCACAAAATTGTAAATTTTGAACTGCCGACACAAGATTTCGAGTGTATTCTTTCGATACAATTTCCCCGGGCCACCGCCTGTGTGCTGAAATGGACTTGTTTAAGAGCCCAAGTTACAGTGAAGATTGGGTTTGGTTCGTGAGGTAGAGAAGGAGCCTGAGTTTTTATGGTTGCTAAGGGGGATGGATCTGGAGGAGCTGGTGGTTTGGTTCAACTTCAACAGTCCCATGGTAATCTCGCTAGGCAAGGATAGTGAAGAAGATTGGCAACGATGATGAGACGGATGCTGTGATCTCAACAAATCTCGTT
>JAQGBZ010000643.1:0-23372 GCA_034687125.1 Neelides folsomi
CTAGTGCCGTTTTTTAACTAGCTAATTGTTTTTAAATTAATGAATAGGGATGCGAAATATATTAACGGAACCCTGTGAGCGGATTTTAAGTTTTGGGGAAATATGCGACATTGTCGGAGTTTTTTTTATTTTACAAAGATAACAGAATGACCCTAAAGTGCAATATATTTCATGAATGTAATAACAACGGGATATAAAATAAATGTGTAACATGCTCTTATTTATTAATATTAAATGTAGAGTATACAATGTATGACTGTATACTACTGATATATGGTACTCATGTACTTATTAGTTCCTTGCAGTTGCAATGCTATTTGGTTCATAAATTCATAGTGTGATAACTTTATATTAAATATGGTAAATAATTTCATTTAGGTAGATCTTTTCCAGAATAGCTATTCTGGAATAAGCAGGGTTTATTGAAATCTAATACTTTTGCACAATATTGATAATCCGAGACGCCCAACATGAACAATGTTTTTTGACTATTAGTAAACTGCTTTGTATCAGATTTCTCTCGTTTTCAGGATGCGGACTTATAAAGTACAGATATTTCAGTTTCCTCCCTCAATTCATTGAGAAGTAAATCGAGAATTTCGTCCATACATCACATTCCATTGTAAACTATGATCGAAAATGTCTAAAATATTTAATTTTTTAATTTTAAGTGTTTCCATTTTAAGACCTCAAGTTTTTTGTGTTCTTAATTTACAACTTACACAGTAAGTAGAAATATGCTACCATTTTATTTACTTTTTCATTACTATTAATTGAAGCATCGATGGTTGACATTTTTTTAAAATTAGACCACAAATATACGTTGAAGATGGGAATTTATACTTGGTACCTGCGGCGGGTCGAAATTTGGTCCTTGTTTCAAATGGAACGGGGAAAATCATATTTAATAATGTAGAACTGAACTACATTGTGAACTTGGTAAAAATTCCTTTAGTATTTGTTGTTGTGTTTGTTATTGTTTTCTGGGGCTGCGCTCGCGTTACATAGCGCGATACAATTCACTTTTAGGCCTTCCTTTAGTATTTACATTATACCTGTAAATAGTACATAAATAAATAAATACCAATATACCTAATGGTATTTTTAATTGCCTTTTAAACTATTGAACATTTTGTAATTTAAGGTTCAAAACAGCACAAGAGATTTAACTTCTATAAAAAGAATATTTGGAAATCCCTTAAACTCAACTTCTGGAATAACAAACAGATTAACTTTAATTGAACAAGTAATTTCAAATTTTTCTTGGATTCTTAAACGTAGCGTTGAAAGACAGAATAACTATTAATTTTTTACATTGGAACATAAGGCAGTTTCAAGACTCGACCAAGTCGGGAATTTGGATGCTCGTTTAGTGCGACTCGAAGAAATTGTCACCTACAATCTTTCTAGCTCTGCTTCTGGTCGAGTAATAACAAATCTAAAGTTAATGCTTTCTACATAATTTTCACTTATTCAATATTATTTTGCTTTTTTTAGAATCTCCCCTCTCTGAATAGAATAAATCAGCGTTTAAGAAGATTAATAACAAGAGTAATAACTGTTTTAAATTCTCAGTAATTTTTTTGAAGTCGTAGTATTTAATTATAATGCTTAAATTGATATAAATAAAATACATTTTGTGCTAATTTGAGCGTAGGTCGAAGCATTAGAAAGTCGAAATCAAAATGGCGATTCGTCGGTAGTGAATCCTTGTAACAGCAATCCATGCCTCAATGGAGCAACTTGCGTACCAACATCTTTTGGTCCAATATGTCTTTGCACACAAGGATGGGAGGTGAGGAATAGTTACATTTAATTACATATCAGTAGCTTATCATTACAATCAATGTTCATTCAATTTTGATTAAATTGTTTTTGTAAAACTCAGGGGGAGTTCTGCGGAGATGATGTGAATGAGTGCAATTGGTATCGTGGAACAGATCTGGGCTGTCAGAATGGAGCAACCTGCGTTAACAAGCCTGGATACTACGAGTAAGATTTCCCACATTTGGTCCAATATTACATTTCTCTCCTCTCGTTTCAAGGTGTCAATGTCGGTCTAACTGGATGGGAATTCATTGTACGAAGCGGAGTGGGGATTGCTCATCTGGAGCACCATGGGAGCTCTGCGGACATGGCACTTGTATCAATCAGCACACTGGACCAAGACCGTTTACTTGCCTTTGCGATCAAGTGAAATAGAAACTCCCATATTTTAATTTCAAATGATATTTTATTCATTGACTTGATTTTAATGATTTCAGGGTTGGAAAACTGATGGAGTGAATCCTGGGTGCACAATTGATATTGATGAATGCAATGGCCCTCATCAGGGTTGCTCGAATAATCCACCTGTATTTTGCATTAATACTCCAGGGGGCTTTCATTGTGGCCCGTGTCCTGCAGGTTTACTTTTAAAAATTATAGTTCTTTTGAGATTTTTTAAATATATCATTTCAAAATTTATTTCTAATCTTTCATAATTATGATCAATGATAATAAAATGCCTTGTACCTTGTTTGATTTTAAGGATATACTGGAAATGGATTTCAATGTAATGATATCAACGAATGTCTTTATAATAACGGAGGCTGCAGCACAAGTCCAATGGTAGCATGCATAAACACACAGGTAAAATGAATAAGATTAACCAGATTAATTGCAATTTAATCTACCCGTATGTACAATAATAGGGTTCAAGAGCTTGTGGACAATGCCCATCTGGGTATATCGGAAATGGAGTTACCTGTCAGTATATGGGAATTTGTCAAATTAATAATGGTGGTTGTCATCCAATGGCGAGATGCGTTGAAAATCCAGGTTAATCTTTATTTTATTTATGAAATATTGTAGTTGGTATCAAGTAATAACTATTGTAATATTTTTTTTAATTTCAAGTTATCGGTCAAAATTTTGTCCAGTGTTTGTGTCCCGGAGGATACACTGGAACAGGAATGGGTTTAAGTGGATGTTACCAATATGGCGGCGGCGGCGGTGGTGGTGAAGGAAGTGGGGGACAAATCGGCCCAATTTCTTCAAATCCTTGTTCATCAAATCCTTGTGTAAATGGAGCCTGTTCTTCGTATCGGAATAGTTTTATGTGCACCTGTGTTTCGGGTTTCACTGGTATACATTATTTCCACAATTTTAATTTTAATTTATATCATTATAATGTTGATTTCAATGAAGAAATTCACGATTTTCATATTTCTTTTTGGAAATCGAAATTGTGATTTAATTTTATAAACAGGTCCAAATTGCGCGGTCAGGATCAATCCCTGTGACAGTAATCCATGTTTAAACGGGGGTTCTTGTATTCCTTCGTTTTCAGAATACACTTGCCATTGCACGAGTGATTTCACTGGTCATCAATGCCAAACTCAACAACAAAGTAATACATTTTATTACCTATTAAATAATTAATCAAAATGAATGAAAAGAATGTGATTTAAGTGAAAGGAAAGGAGAATGATTATAATACTTTAATTGGTTGAAAGGTTGTGGAGGAATTATTAACGAGGTTGAAGGGAATTTAAAGTTTCCGCAAGTTGAAGGATTGACCTATTCCCACAACACAAGTTGCATTTGGCTTTTGAAAACCAGACCGGGGAAAGTTCTCAATATCACTTTCACTCGTTTTCACCTTGAGGGAAATCCAGAAAATTGTAGATTTGATTGGCTTGTGGTAAAAAATAATTTAATTAATTAATTGAACTTTAAGTGAACAATTGTTAAAGAGTGATAAAAATTAACATTTTAGATTCATGATGGTTTTGATACTTCTTCTCCATCAATTGGAAAGTTTTGTGGAGATGCGATGCCCAAAGGAGGAAACATCGTTTCAACACATGAAATGTTATTTTTATGGTTTTACTCTGACCATTCAATTACGGGACTTGGATTTGAATTTAACTGGAACTCGACCGACCCATGTAAGCTTTTCAATTTTCAAAAAATATTTATATTAAATAACTGAATACATACATATGAACTATTTATTTTAATTAAATAGTATGTGGAGGCAACAGTACTGGTTTGACTCATGGAGCTATCAATTCCCCAGGATATCCAGGAAGATATCCTCTTAATAGAGATTGCGTTTGGACGATTTCAGTGAATTTGAATAAAAGAATCCAATTGGTTTTTGCCAATTTGCAAATCGAGTCTCACGCCAATTGTAGCTTCGACTATGTTGAAATCAAAGATGGACTCTCGGACAATTCACCTGTTCTTGTCAAATATTGCAATTCGACGCTTCCACCTCCGTTGATTTCATCTGGACCTCACCTAACAGTTAGATTTCATTCTGATGATTCGCTCTCTGATACAGGATTTCACATCACTTATGCGGAAGTTCCAGGTTAAAACGCTTCAAATTGAAAACCATAAAATTCAATATTTTTAACGTTTCAGGCATTCCCGGGTGTGGTGGAGTTTTTACAAATGCACTAGGAGTGTTTTCTTCTCCTCAACACCCTGAACCTTACGCTCATGGTTTGGATTGTGAATGGCTCATTCGACTAACTTCTAATGAAGAGCAAATTTATATTCAATTCACAACATTTCTACTTGAAACAGGAAACAACTGCGCTTATGATTATCTCGAAGTAATTGTTCTTATTTTTAACTCAATTTAAATATTCATGTATTTAAACTTGAGTTATCATTACTGAATTGTAATTTCTTTAAATGTTTTAATTATTTTGATAGATAAGAGAAGGCAACTCAATACAGAGTCCGTTGATTGGAAGATTTTGTGGGAGAAATACTCCTCCTCCGTATCGTTCTCTCGGCCATGAACTTTTCATCCACTTTCATTCAGATGAGTCTGTTGCTTTTGGTGGATTTCAAGCAAAATATGAAGCTGGTAAGTTGCAATCTTTAAAATTATGTATCAACAATATTTATAAGTGTAAAATGAATACATTATTCAATTTAATATCTATATAATTATTCAATATCTACAATAGCTTGCGGTGGGCTTATTACAACAACAAACGGAATCATCAAATCTCCTTATTATCCTTCAAATTATCCAAAGAGCCGTCAGTGCATTTTTGTCATTTCTCAACCTGTTGGAAAAGCCATTCGTCTTGATTTTAATGATTTTGATGTCGAATCTGGAATAGACGTTTTATGCCAATTTGATTATCTCGAGGTATTTTAGTATAACAATATTTATGTATAAGCGTTGTTTTTAAATATATTGATTATATTTTTAAAAAATAATGACAGATTCGAGATGGAGATAATGAAAATTCAACTTTAATTGGTCACTTCTGTGGACCTCAAAGTTCTATGCCAGACCCGATTATTTCCAGTTTTAACTATTTATGGCTTAAGTTCAAAACTGATGGGTCTGTTCAAAACAAAGGATTTCATACAAATTTTACAACTTTTGACATGGGTAAGAACTTCAATAATTTAGCAAGATAGGGATTTTCAGATAGTACTCTTGTCACATTTTAATTCGTTATTTTTAATAGGATGCGGAGGAATTTTTAAAGGAGTAAAGCATGGATTCATCACTTCTCCTGGCCACCCAGAAATATACCCAGAAGGAGTCAAATGCCAATGGACAATTGTTGGAAATCCTGGAGAGGTTAATATATTATTACTTTATCGAATTATATGTTACCAATATTAAGAAAGTTTGTGCTGTTGGCTTTATAGGTATTTAACCTACATATTCATTTTGATTACTATATAGGTAATTCGTCTTTCTTGGGTTTCATTTTCATTGGAACAGCATATTGCATGCAGCTATGATAAAGTGGAAGTTTACGACAATTCTACGCTTTTTAAAAACGGAGGAATGCTGGGAAGGTAAACCTTCAATAATGATTCATAAAATCACCAAACTAAATTAATTAGTAATACATACCATATGAGTCAGCGTTGAGGCCGGATTTTTTATCTATCATAACTAATTTAATTATCAATCAATTTTTCTGTCTAATGGCAATTTTATTCTCTATACATCACTTTATAAGAAAAATAATCTTAATTGGACACTTAGCTTCAATATATCGTTGCAAACGACCTTCGACAGCGTGACAAGCATTTCTACAGCAACCGATATCTCACAGCACTTCGACAATTCCAATTTTAAAGCTCAACAATTGACGATGGGGCTTTGGCGTAGACCTTGTTCTTCACATAACCCCACAAGAAAAAGGAGCGAGATCTGGTGAACGGGGTGGCCAAGGTAAAGATCCACGTCTTCCAATCCACTGATTTCCGAAGTTCTCAACCATGAAGCTTTTGACCCAACGGTGGTTATGTGGAGACCGTCCATTTGAAACCAAGAACTTCGGATGTCCACCTCAGCATGGGGATTTTTGCAAGACTTGGCCCTCAAGGATTAAGATAATTATAAAGATTAAACAAAAAAGGGAAAAATAAACGTGAAAATCAAACTTTCTCAAGAGAAAGTGTCTCTCGTTTAATAATGGTTTAAACAAATCAGCTTATAGTGTGCTACTTAATATAGAGGTGCATAACACATTGATAACCTATACTAATAGATTTTAATCATTGGCCATATTAAAGTTATGATAGATAAAAAATCCAGCCTCAACGCTCAACGCTCAAACGTTTAATTGCATCATGAAAATTTGTCTTGTCTTTCTGTAAAATCTTTAGATTTTGTGGAAATCAAATCCCGCCTACAATTACTTCTACTGATAACATTATGACAATTTTCTTCATTTCCGATCATTCACTTTCACAAGATGGATTTATGGCTAATTATATCATAATTAACGACAGCTCAAGTATCAATCCATTTCACTAATTTTAACAATAATACTATTTTTACATAAAATTATGAGCATTACAATCTTAGTATTTTCTTTTAAGTTTGTGGAGGATTAATCTTTTCTGAAAGTGGAGGATTGAAATCTCCTGGTTATCCCAATGGATATCCTCATAGAAAAACTTGTAGTTGGGTCATTTCAGTTCCAATCGGACAACAGATAATGTTAAACATCACTGAATTTGAAGTAGAAAATGGTTCTGTATCTGGTTGCATCTATGATTATTTGGAAATCAGGTAAACATTAAATATTATATTACATACAGGGTGAACCGTAAGAGAGTTTTTTTTAAATTTTATTTGTTAAATTGGTCTGTGTGTGAATTCTATCAAAGTCATTCATAACAAAGACGAATAAGATTCCAAGTCATTAGAGACATTTTCCTCAACATAGCAGGGGTAATGGACTAAAGATCCTTTATCGTATCTATCATAATTTCAAGATCATTTGTACATTTACTTTTACTCCGAATAAATAATTATAAAAAATCTACTTAGTAACAGCTAAAGAAACAATACATTAGATTAAATGTAGCTTGATTTAGGCTCTTATAACATGAGTGGGTTAAATGCGACAAAAGGAGACTCCCTTTCGGAACGATCTGTATGATGCTTGACTTAATGTTAATAGGTGCACTTTAAATAAATTAATTTTATTAAATTAAAGAAACGGAGGTCATCCAACTTCCCCTCTTATTGGAAAATATTGTGGAACCAACAAACCTCCAAGATTTATTCCATCTTTTGGCCATATGCTGTTCCTCAAATTTGTTTCCGACATCAATCGAAGTGACAAAGGATTTTTGATCTATTGGGATGGAACTGCAACAGGTACTTTTATTGTAGTATATTCAACAATTTAAGCTTAAGCATATTATTTAAGCATTAGCATAAATAAAGAATATTTGAATTGTATGGTAGAATTTTGTATTTACATAACTTGTGTAAAATTCTCTATTACTTTAACATATTTGTGTATTAATCATGCAAATAAAGACAATATGAATAAGGTTGTGGAGGAACAATCTCGGGGCCGTCAGGATCAATTATTTCTCCCAATTATCCTGTTGAATCTGGACGTCGCTCTGAATGTATTTGGAATATCAAAGTGAATCCAGGTAGTATAATTAATCTAGTGTTTTTGGATTTGGATGTGAGCCACAGTGGAACTTCTTGCTTTAGCGAATATGTCTCGGTAAAAAACCTCATTCGAATTCAATATCTATCGTTATTTTCATTATATCAATTTTTAACTAGGTATACCAAATTCCAATATAATTTCTTACGAGAGTTAATTGGATATTAGGTTCAAGATGGAAATAGTGCTAATAGTCGAAGCATAGGAAGATTTTGTTCTTCAGAATCAACAATTTCTGTGAATTCAACAAGTAATTCTCTTCGAATTAAGGCAATTACTGGAGGAGGCGGAGGAAGAGGATTTCATGCTAAATTCTATTCAAGTTCGTATTGAATCTCATTTATTATAATTTTTAACAGTGTATGAATAAGCACTCCCACTTTTAAATTTTCAGTTTGTAGTCAAGAACTTAGAGGCTTAAGAGGCGTTATAGAAAGTCCCAACTTTCCTCAACCTTATCCCCATAACCGGAATTGCACATGGAAGATTATTGCACCTCTTGGGAATACAATCAACATTTCTTTCTCTCATTTCTCCATTGAGGAACCAATCCAAGAAAGCTGCATTTACGACTTTGTTGAAGTATTTACTACTCCATACCTATATTGCTTACAACTAAATAATAACTATTTTGTATAAAAAATAAAAATCTCATTGTCAGTCGTAATAATAAAATTAAATTTTGCACTCATTAGGTCAATCAAACTTCTAGTGAAACAAATGAGAAATCTTCCCTTGGAAAATATTGCGGACAAAATGTTCCGAGCATCATTTCATCAACAAATGACACTCTTTTAATTAATTTTGCTTCGGACCAATCAATGGCTCTAAATGGATTTAGGCTTGAGTGGGTTATTGTTGGTATAATTAAAATTCCCATTTATTATCACATCACAATTAAAAATAACGCTGTTAAAATCAATGAATATTTGGTTTCAGGTTGTAGTCAAATACTTGGAGGGAATTATGGCTATCTCTCCTCACCTGGATATCCCATAAGATATAAGAAAAATACGAAATGCCAGTGGCAAATAAAGACCGATATCGGAACGAAAGTTGAACTTACCATATACGATTTAGACGTGGAACATGAAGCAAATTGCCGTTTTGATTATTTACGGGTTTGTAAAAATTGAATATTGCCAATTAAACTAATTTTTAACTTTGAGACATTACATTATTCAAAATTTTTATTAAGGTTTACGGAGGGCTCGATGAAAATGCTGGAGTTTTAACTCATTTGTGTTCCACAATTCTAAGTCCAATTCCTACTCTGGTCACTTCCCACGGAAATCACATGCTTGTTGAATTTTTCGCTGATCATGTGGTTGGGGGGAAAGGATTTTATGCTTTCTATCGTGGAATTGATGGTGGATGTGGAGGGATCATGACCACTCCAACTGGGTTTATTCAATCTCCAAATTATCCTTCTAATTATGATCATTCTGAAGGCTGCGAATGGACTATAACAGTTAATCCTTCTTATGTGGTTAATCTCACATTTTTGGACTTTGACGTTGAATTTCATTACAATTGCACATTTGACAATGTTACAGTAAGTAAAATATGCATTACATATTTAATTTTCATTAAATAATTATATAATTTTATTTAACTAAGTTATTAAATTTGATGCATAATCCAATGTTAATCTTTCATTCCAGGTGTATGATGGGCCAAACAGGTATTTCCCCGTTCTTTTATCTGTTTGCGGAAATTCTTTACCCCCGATAATCAAATCAACAACAAATACAATTCTTATTGCACTTACAACTGATGCAACATTTGCGGGTAAAGGATTCAGAGCTAGCTACAAACAAGTAAGCAATTTAACACTGAAATTCAGTAAAGTCCATCTTCTATACAATAGTATGGATGCCTAGTATATTTTGTATTTTCTTATATCCCACAATCTAGAGTTTTGTATTTACAACTAAATTTTTTATAAGGCTTGTGGTGCAACGTTAAGTGGAAACTACGGCGGGGAAATTGCAACTCAAGGATTTCCTCAATTGGGATATAACGGAAATTGCACTTGGAAAATTATTGGAGATGCACCCAATGATAACGTTAAACTCACCATAACTAATTTAATGATCAGACAAAACAGAGAATTGTTGGATTGTCATTTAAATTACATTGAAATCCTTGATGGGGTTGACAATGAAGCTCCTTTGATTGGGAGATTTTGTTTTGATAAAACTCCACCTACAATTTATAGTACAGGAAACGGTCTGATCGTCAATTACATCACAAGTTCAACTCGATCAGCAAATTTCAGAGCAGTTTATGGTCTTTCTACTTCAGGTAATTGTGCAGTATAAGTAATTTAATAAAAAATTAATGTTTTATTATTAAAACAATTCGTTGAGGCACCAAAATGTTCATTTTTGATTTTCAATCGCAGCATGTGGAGGTGTTTTGACTTCTGCACAAGGATCCTTCACTACACCCAAATACCCTAATAATTATCCAATGAATACCGAATGTATTTGGACTTTGGAAGCTTCCCCCGGTATGATAATAGAGTATTCTCCAAAATGAACGATAATCTATTAGAATAAGAATTTACGTTATTTGTATTTAATGTTCAAGTATGTTTTGAGGAATATTTTGCTTTATTGCAGGAAATCGAGTACAACTCAATTTTAGAGAATTTAATATTGAGACAAACGATTTCTGCAATACGGATTTTGTAGAAATTCATGAAGGAGATTTATCCGGACCACTTTTGGGACACTTTTGTGGAACTAATATTCCAAATAATATCACAGCATTGCAAACAATAACAATTTTATTCAGAAGCAATGGAGAGGGCCAGGCACCTGGATTTTACGCTGATTATGCATTATGTATAGATTTACAATTTAAGAATATATCTAAGTGCAATCACTTGCACATCATACTACTCATCATACTTATTTAAAAACTTACTTTTAATAAGTTATACAGATTACCTACTTAAAAGTTATCTTGTTGAACAAACTTTATCTTACGTCTAATATGCAGCAGCAGTAACAATTTTTTATTTTACCAATTTTAGTACACGGAAGTGAGCTTAGCGGATCTTATGGTTCAATTGCATCTCCTCTTTACCCTTATCCAAATTCATTGCGCGGACAATTCACTTGGAGAGTTACAGTAAATGAGTCAATGGGAATCGAATTCACTTTTCCGGAATTTGAATTAGATGCTGGTCAAAGTTCTAGTTGTATAAACTATATCAAGGTAATTAAATCATATCTATCTCTTCAATATTATGTAACTCACTACGCACATTGGTACTTTCTCTCACATTCTAAAAAATCAATTTCCTTTATTTTTGAAATAATTATTTCATTCCTTTTAGATATTTGACGGATATGATGAAAATAGCAATTCCATATTTCAATACTGCGCTGGTCAAAGTTCTCCTGAACCAGTGACAACTAATGGAAACATTGCATATGTTCAACTTGTTAAGGCCATTTCATATGCGGGAGATTTATTTATAATTTCATGGAGAGAAGTTCCGCTTTCTTCCATTTCTCGGCCTCTGGTTTCAAATATTACTGGTTTGTGCTTAGCATCTTTCCTATGAATTTTAATTTCTTAGCCGTTGATACAATTTTAACATTAAGTTTAATTGTTCATTTGTAGGATGTGGAGGAAATTTCACAATACCAGATGGAAATCTGACATATTTATTAAGTCCCAATTACCCTCTTCGGTATCCTTCTAATTTAAGATGCGAGTGGACTTTCACAACATTGGAACACTCCAAAATTGTTATTTTTGTTAATGAAATGCAATTGGAAAATCATCCTGTGTGTGAATATGATAAATTGCAAGTTTATGATGGTAGGCTTATCACATTATTTAAAGCAAAAGTCACTTAAAATAAATAAAATACGATCAAAGGAATTAAGTTAAACCGTCATAAATAAAAAAGTATAAACTACTTTTGGTATTTTTACCTTAAATTACAGGTGTAAATGGCCTTCCCAATTACAACCTAAATTACACATTGTGCTCTCGTTATGACCAAAATAAAACTCTTGTATCAACCGGGAAAACGGTTAAATTTGTTTTTTCGAGTGACGATTCAATTGCTGGACAGGGATTTAATTTAACAGTCAAGAGCGGTATACCACTAGCCTTATGATTCTATAATTTTATGATTCTACTAATTAACTAGTTATTTATTATTTAATTTAATATACTTTTTTACTATTAAGTATGCGGAGGTTATTTACGTAGTTCAAGAGGTCGACTCACAAGTCCCGGATACCCCAACAATTACGGTCGATCACAATGCAAATGGATTATAATGGTCAAACCTGGAAGAACAATTTCATTGCGATTTGATGCTCTTGATATTTATCAAGATCCAGAAGTAGGATGCTCTACGGACAAATTAATTGTGAGAAACCGTTTTTGATTATATTTGGTGTTATTGTATTGCTTTAGCTGGGAATTTGAATAATATCATTAACCGTTCATTTGTTTATACAGTTGAGAGATGGAAATAATGCAAATTCGCCCTTTTTGGGCACTGGAAGATATTGTGGGAGCAATTTGCCACCTACAATTGAATCAACAAGCAATCAGATTTATATCAGTTTTACAGCTTGGACTGCAGCAAGAAGAGTATAAACTTTTTCATTTGACTTTATTATCATTTGACGTTTTGGGTTTATTCGATTTGATGTTATTTTGGGGGATTTTAGGGATTTTCTCTCATTTATAACGAAGTTGCTTCAAGCTGTGGTGGTCAAATCTCGTTGACTGATGATGCTCCCGACTTTACATTTAACTCTCCCAATAACCCAAACACCCCTCCGCCATTTTCTGAATGCGTATGGGTTTTCACTGCTCCTTCAAACGAAGCTATACAAATTGATTTCATACAGAGATTCGACTTGAATCATGATGATTATAGGTAAGAGTAATTACATAAAGATTTGATTTAAATATATCAACAATTTTAATATTAGGTGTGGAAGAGAATTTGTTGAGATTCGAGACGGAGGGACAGGATTATCTCCCCGATTAGGAACATTTTGTAGAGAAATGCCCGGCACAACTAAAAGTACAGGAAACACTTTGTACTTTAGATATTACTCTGATATCCCAGAACCACAAACTGGATTTAAAGCTACAGCTTCAATTGGTAAATAAAAATTCAAAAATTTATTCCTTATTTTACTAACATTTATCATTGTAGCTTGCAATTACTCCCTGAGGCCATAATATAAAATTATGGAAAGAAAAATCTTAGTTTTGGCTTCCTTCCTTTATTTTTAATTTAGATTTTATTTAATAAAACGACTGGATGTTTTAATTACAATTAAATATTATTAAAATGTTAATTAAATATATAAATGAAAAGTTGCATTCGTCATTTGAATAAATTAAAAATTTAATGCGCATTTGAAAAGTAGTCAAAGTTAGGCAAAAAGAAATGCAAGCCCAACCAAGATTTTCCTTTCTATTTTGCCAAGGGGAGTACTTAATTACTAAAGAACTACTAAAAAGAAGCTTTTATATAAAAAATTTTTTTCTTCAGCCACTTGCGGAGGAACCATCGTTAGGAGATATGGAGTTTTAACGTCACCAGGATATCCAATTTCATATGAACCCAATCTCAATTGCTCATGGTTAATTCAAGGACCTCGTGGCACTTCATTTGATTGGGATATGTCCGAATACGAGTTGCCTCCAGGAACTATGTCTCTGAATGGAACGATTCAATGTCCCAATAATACGGATAGAGTTATTGTAACTGAAGAAAACGTAACTGGTAATTTTGGCTGTATTTAGTCTAACATTTGAATAGTATTCACCTACTTTTACCAAGGATGGTCCTCTATGATATTTCCGCCTTTCAAATATTTATAATTCAGGATTGGATGAAGTTAGCAATTAAGTTTTATGTATTTAATTATGTATTAGGGATATATTGACTATGTACCTTTCAAATTTCTAGTGATATCCTTTAAAAATGCCAAAGTTATGGAATCATGAAGTTGACACGCTCGTTAAAGCTTTTTCCAAAAGGTTTTCAGGACGAAAAGGTTTTTACAATTGGATTTCAGGAGATAAAGAAGAGTATGCTGTTTCGTTAGATAAGGCTTTGTTTCGTGTAGCAGACTGCAACGGAACAAGAAAAATTTGTTGTATGAACAAAGGTGTTCCTGCGATTTGGGTATGCGAAACAAAGGAACGGTTCGGAAACAAATGAAGGTGATTGGAGTGATTGGTGGTAAAGGTCCAATGGGACTTTTCAAAGTTCCTCCAAAGACAAAAATCAGCACAACCCATGTCGAGGATGTTTTGTCTCCTCTCGTCCCAAAACATTACCCGGGCGAAGAACACAAGGCAATACATCACGATAAAGCTTCGCCACATACTGCCACATAAAATGTGCCCTGTGAAATGTTTGAAAGTCTTTCGTAGTTGGAAATTGAGATGCAGGGCTGTTTACAAGAACGATGGGAAACACATCGAACAAATGAAACATTATAAAAAATCCGATTGTGGTTAAAAAATTAATTTAACTCGGATAGTTAACCACTGGAAAACTCATTTGCATGTTAATCAAGTTTAATGTTTAATAACTTGTACATTTATAAAGGAAATCACTTGAAATTTGAAATGTACATAGTCAATATATCCCTAATACATAATTAAATTGACTTAATTGCTAACTTCATCCAATCCCGAATTAAAAATATTTGAAAGGCAGGCCTATCATAGAGGACCATCCTTGGTATATGGTTTATTTTTAACAATTGCATTTTTAATTGAATCATGATTATGAATATTAGACACGAATATCGGCATTTATCTGAATCCTCAAACGAATACATTCTGTGGAGTATCTCAATCGAGTTTCACCGGAAGTACAAGCATGAACAAATTCCGTGTTAAACTCATTACGAATGCAGTGAGAGAAACAAAGAAAGGCTTTAAACTCCAATACCGAACGTCTTACGGCAGTAATATCTCAATCTAAGTAGTTATTTTAATATTCCTTAAACTTATTCTTTAAAAGTAATGATTTATCCATTTAAAATTTATTTAGGCTGTGGCGGCAAATTAATAACTCCGACGGGAACAATTACATCTCCATTATATCCTCAATCATATCCTCATCATAAATTTTGTCGTTGGGAAATTATTGCTCCGCCCGGTAGAAGAATTCGAATTGAATTCCAAGATTTTGATCTCGAAGAAAAAATCATTACTGAGGGTAAACCTGAGGGGTTTTGTGTGGACTCGTTAACGGTAAGTTAAAAGTTAACTCATTTACTTAAAAAATAAAACATTTATTCATAGATTTTAGATTATTTTAATCAGTTTGTATTTTTATTAACTAAAAATATTGAAGTCATATTTTGTTCAAATCTTAAAGGTTAAACAAGGATTCAACTACGATACTCTTCCTCTTTACAATGATAGTCTTTGTGGGCAGAATCTTCCTCCACCCGTTGAATCAACAACTAACAGACTATTTGTTCAATTTTCTAGTGATTATTCAGTTTCACATAGAGGCTTCAAATTAACTTACACCACCGATTTACCATTAAGTCAGCAACATACATAATAATTATTTAAACATTCTGATATCTAATTATTAATTATGAGTTTTTCATGACTTAAGGCTGCGGAGGAACAATTGTTGGAGATAGTGGTTTTATTGCTCCTCCAAACGGAAATTTAACAAATACACCAAATACGACTAGAGCAGTTACTTGCAATTGGATCCGCGATGGAGATTCTGGGAATGGAACTTCTGTGATAACTTTCAACGAGATTAAAATCCCTCCTTGGATTTCACAAACAAGTCCTTTCTGTTACAATACTGGATCTTTAACTATCTTGCCAAGTATGCATGTTTTATCTTGGATTGCTAAAGCAGTCTGTAGTTTAAAAAATACATACTATTAGCTCTCTAAAGTTTTAATTTGTATTTTCTTGTTATTTAAAAGTATCTGTCTCTTTTCAGCTAATGCTCAAACATCTTACTGGAAGAAATATTGCAATATCGAAGATCAAACCCACAACAAATTATTTATCCGTGGTTCTGGATTTGATGTCAGATTCTTGGTAAAACCATTTAAATGCTCATATTACATTTATTATGATTAAAAATACTTTATAATTTTATCAATATTATTCAATGTAACGTCGTGAAATATTTAAATGAATTTATTGTTTAAAATATATTTTTTTATTTTAGTCCATTTTCCGTGAAGCTAGTTTTAACATCAGCTACAAAGTCTTTCCCTGTGGCGGAACATTTAGTAATGGAAATGTCGACATTACAAGTCCAAATTACCCGAATTCGCATCCTGTTGATATTGATTGCATATGGGTGGTTGATCCTACACCTTATAGTAATGGTCAATTGAGGGTCACATTTAATGATTTCCAATTGGCCGGAAATGCTCCTGACTGTTCTCGGGAGAAAGTTACAATAAGGAATGGGCGATTTCCAACATCTCCAATTATTGGGACTTGGTGCGGTTCTGATATTCCCCAATCCTTCTTAACAATGTCAACAAGACTTTGGATTGAATTTTATGCTGGGCCAAATGCCGATACAAATAAAAAAGGATTTAACATATCGACTGAACTTGTACCAAAAGGTTTTATATAATGAATTTTTTTAACTTAAATCTTAACATTATACTGATAACTAAATAAGAATAAGTTTATGATTAATAAAGGATGTGGAGGGATTATACATGACAAAAAAGGAAAGATACTTTCACCAAAAGCCTCTACAGGGACAAGATATCAAAACAATATTGAATGCGAGTGGATAATTGAGTCTGTGCCTGGATATATGGTCCATCTCTCTTTCGTAGAACGATTTGATATTGAAACTTCGGCGAATTGTTCAAATGATTATATTGAAGTATGATATGATATAGTAAAATGCTACTTTAATTAAATATAATATAAAGATAAAAATTAAACTAACTTTTTTTAATTGTGTGTTCATAAAATTCCACTATAAAATAAAATTACCTTTATAATGAAAATTTTATGTTCAGATTTCTGAGAAGAAATCTTTCATTTGGAAATTGAAAGGAAGATATTGTGGGAAAGCAATACCACCACTTATCAACACAACATCAACTTCAGTTAAGGTCAAGTTTCATAGTAATGAGGCGGTTGATGGGGATGGATTTAAGGTAATGCTAATACTATCCTAAATTGAAACATCATCTTTTCAGTCTATTTTATTGTTTACTTCCAGCTTCTTTGGTTTTCTGTTTGCGGGGGATTTTTTGATGAACCTTCAGGAATGATCAGATCAGCTCACTTTGACCGAATTAATCACACGACGTCAATTGAAAATTCACACAGCGACTATTCATTTTTTGGATATGAGTTGTACTGGGGAATACAAAAATGCAATTATGTCATCAATGGTAATAGCAGTGAAGATTACATTGTTGCTGAATTCCTTCCTCCTTTTAATATTTTTGGTAAGATTTTAGAAACGAATATAAAAACAAAGAAATTAATTCGATTTCCAATGGAAGATCTAAAACGCTTGTTTGTGTTTTATTACTCACTTGATGATTTTGTAGCATCAACAGGGGAAAGTTGTTTAACAAATGTTACATTGTACGATGGAGACGTAAATTCATCATCAGTCGAAAGAAGACCTCGAATTTGGATAAGTAGAAGATCACGAATCTCAGGACCTTATTGTGGAAGAACTTTACCACCTCCTTTCATTGGACGTGGAATGGTCACCATTTCCTATTTTTACAGAGCGTATTATGAAAGTTTTGGATTTAGAATTCAATATAATATTTTCCGTAAGTAAAATTCAACTTATAAGAAGAAAATAATAAGCATTTGGCATATTCATTGTTTAGAATTCTTTAGAATTATATATTTAATTTATACTGGCAAGTTTATAAATTCCTGGAACACCGCGCCAACTCTTTTAAAATAGGAGCAGTATTTTGTACGTTTGATTTACATTAAACGTTTTAAAAATCCTTGGAGTTATTTAGAAATTCAATATTCCAAAATACTGTTTCTTTTTAAATGTTATGGCGCGGTGTGCCAGGAATTTGTAAACTGACCAGTATATTATTTTAGAATGTGGTGGAGAAATCACAGAACCAAGAAGCATTTCTTCTCCCGGACATCCTGTAAGCTCGGCTCCTAATATGAACTGCACTTGGGTTATTAAAGCTCCTCCTGGAAAAGTTGTTAGAATAAAGTACGTAAAATTTGAAAGTGTGAAAAATCATATCTCAAATATTTAATCATTGTTTTTGCAATAATTTAATAGGTTTGAGAGCCTGGAGATTGAATATAGCCAAAGATGTCAATATGATTACGTCAAATTATTCGACGGTCCGTTGATTCAAGAAAATAAAAAGCTTGGAGCATTTTGCGGAAATCTTACCACTGATTTTAGAAGAATAAGCTCAAAGGATGGCTCAATGGTTGTCCAATTTAGAACAGATACAAGCGTCCAACACGGAGGATTTAAGGCAGCTATTGATTTCACATTGGGTATAATATTAATCATGTATTTTAATTAATGAACAATAGAGTATAATCATTAAATTTTTTTATTCCATTATTTTTTTATAAAATGATTAGGGGAGTCACAAGGATGTGGTGGGATTATTAATTTGACACAAATTGGGACTCCAAACACGCTCAGAGCCCCCGACTCAAACAATGATGGGAAATATGATGGATATTTGGATTGCCAATGGCTTATCGTTGCTCCAAGCTTTGCTCATATTGAATTTTCAATGACAAACTTTAACTTGGAAGGATCAAGATCAGGTTCAGGAATAAACGACGACCCTTGTCCATATGATTATCTTCAAGTAATTACTCTTTATCCGCTAACAAAATATCCCATTTTCATATAGGGTTACCCAATAAATTCATAGAACTAAATATGGGACCTGTTGGGAAAAAACGGGGTCCTAGTATTTATTAATTTAAGTTTCTAGAGAATTATGAATTTTAATTTATTTGAACTTCAATTAAAATTATAGTTACATAGAGGAATTCATCAAATTTTTTGTAAAGTTGAATTGAACTTTTTTGAAACGCTGGATAATTTCCAACGGAATAATCTACCCAATCTGATTTGTTGAGCTGTCTTTTTGAGAAAATTATATTCGGAAGATGTTTAATTCTTTTAACTTGGAAGAGTAAATTAAAAAAAGAATAGTGGAAATGAGAAAATGCTTAAATGTCTCTTCAAAATTATTCACAAAACATAACGGTTGATAAACTAAGATATCGCGTTTTAACGTTATATTAGTCAATGTAGTAAACTGCCCCAATTTGTTGAAATACATAATGTATCGTTTATTTTTACTGAAGATCAAATAAATTAAAATTCATAATTCTCTAGAAACTTAAATTAATAAATACTAGGACCCCGTTTTTTCCCAACAGGTCCCATATATTAAGCTTGCATGTGTTAACTTGTACAATATTAATTAATTTTTTAGTTAAAGCTAACATTTGCATAAAAATACGACTAATTGAATCATTCTTTGCATTTTAAGGCTTATGATGGAACTGGTCCAAATGGCCCATTATTAGGAAAGTTTTGTGGAGCAAATCTCCCTCCAATGGTTTCTTCAACATCCAATTTCATGTGGCTCAACTTTATTTCTGATGGATTCAACCATTTAACAGGATTCACTGCCAATATTTATGCAAGAGAATGTAAATTCCAATTACCTACTTATATATTTTTATGAACAATAGAAGAATGATTAATTTTTCTTGTAATTTTAAGCACCATGTGGAAGTTTTGTGTTAAACGCTACAAGCAGCCCTCAAATTCTGACAAGCCCCCAATTCCCTGAAAATTATCCTCAGAATATGAGATGCCGATGGACGGTTGAAGGAGCAAGGAGATTTGATGAAGTTGACATTCGGTTTATCGATCTCAATATAGAGACAAGTAGAGATTGCTCAAAAGACAAATTGCAGATTAAAGATGTTGCAAATTCAGTATGTCATTCGCATATTTAAGCTTAATCGATTAAACTAAATTCAAAATATGTATCCTATTTATTTTTATGCCTAAATATAACTCTTCTTTCAGTATACCTCACAAGAAAATATAGGAGGTCCAATTTTATTTAATGGAGGAGTCAACTCTCGTGCTGTTGATTGGAGATTTAGAATTTCAGGAATTGATTCGGTATTTATTTTAGCCATCCGGATTTAAAAAAAGTCTAAAGTTGCCTAAAATTCCTAATGACTGATATAATCTTTGATATTTTTATTAATTTAAAATTGAAGGCTCCCTTCATGAAAGATTTGTTATATTGTGGAACTCAAATGCCTCCGGACTTTTTCTCCATTGGTCGTCGAGTCGAAATCGTTTTTGAAACTGATAATTCCAATTCTGGAAGAGGATTTAAAATTGAGTATAAGTCTGCTGGTAATTTTCATCAGCAATAAATGCAATAATAAAGTTAAATTGATGTCAATTTAAATGAGTTGTGTTGAATAGGGTGTAACCGAACGTTGGAGACTGAACAAGGAAGGATCTTCAGTCCAGAATGGCCTGGCCATTCCCCTGTTTTCTCTAATTGCATCTTCCTCATTAAAGCTCCGAGTGCCTCGTTCTTGTCAATTTACTTTAATCAATTCTTATTAGAAAGTAGTGATGGATGCTCTGAATCTTCGTTTGAGGTTCATAATAAAATGATATTGAAATTAAAATGATGTCATCAAAAGTCTCATAACATGTTATCTTTATTATTTGATTATCTTATGTCAAGCTAAATTCTGACTTGATTTAGGCGCGTGAAAACAATAGCACTGGTAACGTTTTGGCACGCTATTGCGGTTCAACAAGGCCGAATCCAATTTTCTCTTCAGCAAATGTCATATGGATTAATTACTGGACGCGTGTAAGGATGAATCGGGGATTTGATTTCTCATTTACTTCTACTCCTGATGGTATTTTATTCCAAATTGAATATTCAAAATAATGAATGAATGAAATTATAGGAAAAGGATGTGGAGGAAATCTTTTCCACACTGGTGGAAGTCTCACAAGTCCAAATTATCCAGGACAAGTGGCAACGGATTTAGATTGTAAATGGAGACTAAGAGTTCCAGGAGGACTTAAGATTCAAATTACCTTTGAAGGTTTGTTTAAAATTATAATACAAAGTTTATATTTGTCATTGATATTCTTAATTTATTTTGTCATATTTGAATTTAAAATATGGATTCTTGTAGTGTTTTTCTTGGGAAGTGATTGCTCAACTGATTTTGTTGAAATCTACTCATTAAATTCACATGAGCCAACAGTTGAACCGCTTTTGTTTTCTCGCTACTGTTCTGGGGATACGCCATCATCTTACCAGGGAATGAGTGACATGGCCATTGTTCGTTACAAGGCGAGCAGAAATAATTCTGGAAATGGGTGGCTAGCCGATTTCAAAGGAGTTCTTCCATCTAATATAATTTGACCTAGTTATTTAATGTCTTAAATGTCTGCTGTTATTTTTTAATCTTTTGACTTACAAAATCCTTGTTTAAATAATTTTACCGAAATAATAATTAGCCCTTTCTTTTAATTACATACTATTGATATTGTATATCAATTTTCCATTGTTTGTTATGTTTGGAAATCAATTTAATTATTATTATTATTATGTAAATATTGTAAACTATACTTGATTCCTAATATCAGATTTGTACAATAAGTTCTCAATTCTTTCTAGCGTAATGAAAATAAAATACTCATTGAAAGTTAAAATATCTGCAAATTTCACTAGAATAAATATTTGTTATAGGACAAATTAAAATTCGTGAATAGATAAATTAATTTCGATATAATATTTGCTTATATCAAAGATAAGATAAAAGCATCCAAAATATTTATTATACTTACATTGCTCATGCTTAGTTCACACGGTTCACACAAATGTTATCTTGTTGCTGATTACAATATTACTGATAGGTTGACACAGTTCAGATGATTCATTTAAACAATTGGCCATAAATATAAGCTAAAATCATTTTAAAAAATCTTTTAAAATAGTGGTAATATGTTAAAGTTTTAAAATTTGCATAAAATAAATTATCCAAAATACTAATCCGTTGGAAAAATGAAATACTTAATTTATTTCGAATAAAACCAGAAATATGAATTACTTCAAATCAAAAGCAGGATTCCACAAAGTGATCACAATGGTACAGACAAAAATCAAATTATCAACCTCAGTTTATTAATAAAATAAGACTATAATTTCCACCTTAATATTTTGTTTATTTTGATTAAACACAAATTATACAACATTGCTAATACAAACGATTGAAAATAATAAGTTTTATTTAAGGTTTTAGGATCATTAGTGATTGCTCTCGCAGTTTCAGGTCATTTTGAATCTCAAATAGTGAAAAATCACGTTCCAGGAACAAAAGTTTGGAAACCGGAACTGGAACTTGTTCTCGTGTACGGATCAGTGGTGACAACTGTCCTCTCTGCATTTTATTTCATTGCCTTTTTTACCTTTGGAGAAACTATGATCGATGACTGGGGAAATAAAATTGGTGTAATAATTTCATTATAATATTTACCAAGTTCAATATTTACTTTTCTATAAGCAGACTTCAGAAGGTTTAAAAGTTCAATACTGTTTATACTCTAAATATAAATTAATGATTACAACAACCAATAGTACAATATTTATCAAGTATTATATACATTCATAGTAGTTGTTTTAAATTCAAGGATACGATATTCCATGCAGTTGGTGGAACGGTATTTTTGACTGGTGGATCTCTAATGCTCTATTCTACAATAACGCTTCACCGTGAAATTTGTGTTTTCTGGACTAAAAATGCATGTCAACTCTTCGAGCATAAACTCTTTGCGGGAATTTTTGCCTTGCTAAACGGCATTACTTACTTTGCAACAAGTATTCTTGTTTATTTTGGAGGTTATAATTTTTTCTATTTACATAATATGTATGTACTATGTGCTTTTATAGGCCAAGTAAAGCTATTTAAATAATATACTCTATATGTAATGTCGATACTGTATATAAACATTAAAGTTTAATTTATTACTTACTTATAAATGTATTATTACCTATATCTTATTATGATCATTTATTACAGATCAACCGTGTATTCGAAAAAAACCGAAACAAATCAAACCGTCAATAACCAGTGAATGTGCTTATAAGGAAGTTAAGCCACTCAATACAGGAAAGAAGAAAAGCAAAATAAGTAAAGTTTAAATTTTTTGAGTATTTCTAATTAGGTAATTACACTAAAAGTCAGGATTAAATTGTTTAAATAATTTATTAGACTATTCGGCTGAAGTAAAGCAGCGGGTGGGATTTTTCAGAACACAGGTCCCTACCTGTCTTCAAAACTTTTAACACTTAA
>JAQGBZ010000644.1:0-23311 GCA_034687125.1 Neelides folsomi
TTGCATGGTGGTTAATTTACTTTTTTTATGGTGGTTAATGGAATTGTTTAGGTGGTTAGTTAAATGGTATCCATTTATAAGTGATTAGAATTCCCTGTTCAATAGTCTTTAGAAGTTTGTAGGCACTATATGAAAAGAAATATTTTGAAAAAATAAAATATTTTGATAATTTTGGTAAAATGGTTTTTAAAGTTAAAATATAAAAAATTAATTTTAATTATTATTTTGGCAAACACAGGCTTAATAAGTTCAAATAATATCAAACTAGAGAATCATTCACATTGCCCCAAAACTTTTTTCTAGTCGATAGAACTGCGTTAGTGCATAGCTATGAAATTTCAATGGAAAAATCCTATCCTGACCAATTTTACATGGTGAAGGAGCGGGAGTTTAAAACCCAGGTTTACAACGAGGAAGATTATATGGAATATATTGTACATAAATTTAATTCCAATTCAGGGTTTACTGAACAGTTTAAATATTACTTTGCCGCGTTGTTCCAATCTGGACTATGGCAACTGTGGGAAGAAGGATTTGAAACATCCAGTGCTTTTGCAGTGGCGTTTGCCTTTTGCCTAATAGGCATAAAAAGGCAAGGCCATTGGGTATTGCCTTTTTGAGCACTGGTGTTAAGAAGGAATTTAATCTTGTTTCCTTCCTCAATTATAGAATATTTTACAATACATTCATACAGAACTTCTTAATAATCAATAGAAATAATTATAATAATATACAAATTGTGTAATTTTATGTCTTACAATATGTCTTTAAAATTAAAACTATCTTTTACATAATCATAACTCCTAATTTTAATTATAAATGTATGTATGTAAAAGTTTTAATGAATGACACATTTTATTATTCTTAACAAAAGAAAAAAATGCAATATGACTAGATTTACTTTCAACTTTCAAGAGTGGCTTTGCACAAAGTGAGAACAGGAGTGTGGAGAAGGGAGAAGAATAAGTTCTAATTAATAGCTAAATTGCTTTTCAAAAACCTCCCACCCCACACCTTTCAAACGGAGAAATGGAATATTCCACATCTCAGACTCAACAAGGTTCCAATTAATGCTTAATGTAGAGAATTATTGTGAAAGGGTCTCCTGGAAGTGGTATAGCCGGCATACAGACCTACGAATTGCATTTCTCGGTTAAATTGGGAAAAAGCGAGGAGGAGTGAAAGGAAATTAATGAACCCAGAATACTTTTCATCCCTCCTGTCTCTCCATGTCGAGGCCTATTGTACTTGTAAATAATTTATGTAGACTATTTAATGCTGATATTTCTTCCTCTTCCTCACACTCTCTCACTTCCCTCCCTTTGAAGACCACTTGTGAAAAATCTCATACCATTTGAACTATGTGGAAATTAAATAGAAAGGAAATGTGGGAGGAAATGGAAATCCAATTAAACAAAAATCAAAATTTTAAACAATTATTTTCCTGGTAAAGTTTTCAAGAAAAATTTTGCCATTTTCCATTCCTTGTAGTTCAATTGCGTTGTAATTTTATTATTTTATTTAATTTGAGAATTGACAAGTCCAAACTGTTTTCAAATATTATTAATTATTTTAATAAAAATTATTATATCAAATAAAATATTTGACGCTCAACATTTCAAAAGGAAACCAAAAAAGAGAAAAATTGATAAAAATATTTTTGGCGAGGATAATTTTAACGATTTTAGCTATCTTTTATTCTCTTGTGGTTTTTCATATAATGCTAATAGAATGTTTTATGTAATATAATTTAAAAAAGCTGTAAATGTAACGAACAATAAAAAAATTAAATGATTGTGATAATTAGCGATATAACGAACGAGTCTGATTAAACAGCAAATGTAAACTTTTAGAGAAACACTTATTTTAATTATTGGCATTTGAGGATTTGTTACCGTTTGGAAAACAGTGAGTTGAAAAGTGGTACAATGAACAAGATGTACATTTTTATATACACGCAACATCGGATAGCACACCATATATAGATTTATATAAAATTAATATTTCACTCAGAATCCGACATTTTTTTAAAATTTATTCAAAAAGAATGATGGAAGGTAATGGTGTAAACATTTGGTATAATAATAATTACGTTTGTAATAACGTAATATAAAATACTGCAACTAGAGGTTATTCTTACGATAAATACATGTAGATGACTTGAACGTTTGTCATACGAGTTCAAGTAACCCATGCCATAATTCCGCATATGCTCACGCATGTTTCCTCTCCTATACCTTCACTATTATGAAATTCTCAAAATGTTTATGATTTCAATTTTTAATTCTTTAGAAAATGATCTTTATTATCCGGTAAGATCATTTATAATGTATTAATGGTTTTCTGACGAATACCAAAAATATGAAACGCGTATCTGTAAAGGTTTTGATAATATTTTCTAATTTCCAAGTGTTGTACATAAATATGTACAACTTGTTTATTGTACGGCTATCAGCGCCAATGGCAAATTGGAAAGAAGGGAAATTTGGTAAGGGAATGAGTTAAAATACATTTTTATAAATAACAATAAAAAGGGTCATTGTTTAAGTGCCGTTCATTTGACTCATCTTCGGCATTTCATTTCATTCTTCCATAGCCATGCCTTCCCCTCGTTTGTGGGGTTGCAATGCTGTCCATGGAGATTCTGAGGACGAGTCGGAAGAAAATGGATATTCAAATGACGACTTGGAGGATTCAAATAACTCCAATGAGGATTCGGAGGAAAATACCAATGGTGTGATAAGGTATGTTTTGACATACTAAACATTTATTATCAACACATCCTGACATGGCATCGTTTTAAGAGAAATCTATAGAAATCTCTCAAATGAGTCCGGCCCTCAATTTGAATACCATATATAGATATATCATCATTTTCATCATATACATAAGTAAATGCATACCTACATACATAATATATTTATTTGTTACTATTAAACATACTAGCTTCATAAATTTTATATTATAATTATGAATAATGAATATGAATTCTTTCTTGGTCATTTTAATAAAATGAACACTCAATGTTCTAGAAAGTTTCACTATATTTTATCAGTTTATGGTCAAAGGTATCAGAACAATTTCAACACTCGTACATATTTTCTCATCCAAGAGTCCATAAAAGCTTAGGTTTCACCATTTTATTGAAAGTAATTCCAGTAATTGTTATCCACTTTTGCTAATTAAATTAAAAGCCAATATAAAAATGGCCAAAAGGAATAAAAAAAAGTTCATCGGCAAATTAATCAAAGTCCATCAACGGCCCATTCATCAACGGTTCATAATCGGTATTTCCATTTTAATCATAATATTATAGTTAATTTGTCTAACATGTACTTAAATTCATGAATGTTATTTTTTCAAGTATTATTAAAGTTCTTTAAATATCTATTGTGTCACTCATTTCATTACAATTTTTAGAGCTCCACCTAATCTCGAAACCGAAATTTGGACTCTACATGAATATTTGAAAAATATTATTTCGAGAGAGGCGAGAGAGGCAAGGAAGGATATTGAACGAGGATGCGACGAGTCGGATGTCGAATACATGAAAAGACTGAAAGCTATCGAACAAAAATATAAGGTACCAGATAAAATAAGTGTATAATTAAAAATCAAAAAATATAAAGATAAAACTAACTATGTATTGTTTTAAAGAACGATCTCAAAAAAAAGCAATGCCAGACAACTCAAGATGAAGCAGCCACATACACCGGAATGTTCATCTTTATTCTGATTTGCCTTGGAGTTGGGATTGGAGCATTTCTTATGCGTCGTTACATTTGAAGTTGCCGACAGGACATTGTACTTCATCCTTTAATTGTTAAGCAAATGTCAAAATTTTAAAGAAAGATGAGAATGTTTCAAATAATGGCCTTAGATCTTGTATATGAGTAAATAATTACAATTACCAATTATATTAATTAGATTTCCGATAAGAAAATAAAGCAATGTAAATGAATGGTCATGCTTATTCTTATTTTAACATTTATTATAAATATAAATTTATCAATAAAGAAATTTACAGATCAGTTTCCTTAATATGCAAGTTCCATTCAAAATTATAATTAAACAGACACACTTGATAAATTTAGCTAACACAATCACCGAATAGTTTGATATAAAAAACAATATAATTTAAATTAGTAGCGTAGTAGCAAAGTGAATTTAATTTTTTCCACTATCTTCCTTCAACGATACAGTTTGATTGAAAACAATCTAAAAATAAAAAATATATAATTATTTAGAAATCAATATACTCTAGCATGGGAAAAATAAAATTAAATAAAGTTGAAATATTCATTAAGAATAAAATATAAAGAATGTTGGTCAAACCTCATTTTCGTCCGAAGAAGGATCAATGGTGAAATAGCCATTCCTTTCAAATTGGAAACACGTGTATGACCTGTGGCCAAGCAGGTGACGATCGCCAAATGAAGTTTTCACCTTATGGCTATCTTTCACAACATCAGACAAGTAGCCCATGGGAACTTCCGCCTTATCTTCAGGGTTCTTGTGCTTGAAACTGAAAGAAACATTATATAATATTCCCATGATTTAAATGTGTATATCTAGCATGAAGATCCCTTACAGTCGCTCATAGAAGTTGACTTTGAGTTTTAGTGGGTCGGAAACCCAATGGATAAATCCTTTCGGTTTGTTCTCCTTCACAATTTCTTGAGCTGTGGCTTTAAGCTCCATTAGTTCCCCAATCTTGTTACAAATCACCTCAGTGCAACGGATGACAACTCCTGCATGACGTAGTCCGACTGGCTGTTCAAATGAAAGCCGTTTGTACCCTTTATCAGCAATCTGAAAAGTAGAAATTAATTAATAAATACTCTTCGGTTTCTTCAGATTAGGATTTATATATTTTACCTTGCGGAAGTCATCACGCTCGATGTAGATCACATTGGAGAAGGTAATGTCATGGGTCGTTGAGTTTGGATCAACAGGGAAGTTTGGAACAGTGAGAGTTCGGAATTTCTCAGGATCCAAACCCTCAATTGTGATTTTCAGCGGATCAATTACGACCATTGTGCGAGGCGCCTCAAGATTGAGAACTTCTCTAGCACATGCTTCGAGCATTGCAGGTTCGGCTGAAGCTTGAGCACCGGTAATTCCCATTCTATGCACAAACTCGTTTACGGCCTTGCTCGGAATCCCTCGACGTTGCAATGCTGGCAAAGTGAAGAGTCTTGGATCGTCCCAATCTACAAATAATATTAGTTATTAAACTCGTTAAGTTGAATCAACAATTGATAAATGTATTCAAACCATCAATGATTTTTTCTTCGATGAGCTTGGCAATTTTCCTTTTTGAGAGAACCGTGTAGTTGATGTTGAGCCGACCATATTCCCATTGGACAGGAATGTACGTTTCAACCGATTCGCAAAGCCAGTAATAGGACGATCGCCGATTTTGAAACTCTTTCGTACAGAGAGAATGAGTAATGTTTTCAATGGAGTCGCAGAGACAATGAGTGAAATCATAGGTTGGATAAATGCACCACTCATTTTCGGTCCGAGCATGATGACAGTATTTGATCCTATTAAATTAAAATAAAATTAATATCGTTAGTTGTATAAAAAGAAGAAGAAATCAAGAACAGAATATAATTTTTAAAAAGGGGGAAATGGTTTACCTGTAAGCCACGGGATCTTGTTTCCCTTCTTCAAGGGTTATTTTCATCCTCAGAGTTGCTTCTCCTTCGTCGAATTTCCCAATTTTCATGTCCTGCAAGAACGATGGGTTTTAAACTTATTTGATAAAAATTATATTGAGAAGAATTCCAAATATTTTAGTTTACTTCAAAGAGGATGAGGTTCTCCTCAATTGGTCGATCTCTCCAAGGTGAAGCTGGAGGATTGAATCCCCTCAAATCATCAACAGATTGATGGCAAACATACGCTTGTCCTTTTTTGATCAGAACCACAGCCCAGTTGTACAATTCGTGAAAATAGTCAGACGAATGTGTCACAGCATATGGTTCGTAACCTAATTGAAAACATAAAATTATACATGTTATTAATACTTGATTGCAAATTGCTATTATTTCATGCTGCGATAATTAAACTTCAATAGCTTTATTTAATTAGATTTCTTTAGTTGTTTCAAAGTTGATATTTCTCCTTAAAGAGAAAAGGAGAAAAAAAGAGAACTTGATTTTTATTTAGCGGTTTGTAAAAATTGAGCTGTGTCATTGAAAAGACTCAGCACGGAGTGCTAACCGCAATTACTTCCATTAATTAAACAATAAATTATATTTATAAACCTTACCTAGCCATTTAACCATCTTGAGGATGCTTTGAAAGAATCTTTCCTCTTCCTTTTCCGGATTGGTATCGTCGTATCGAAGGAAGCAAATCCCACCATTCTCTTTAGCAAATCCAAAATTAATATTGATTGCTTTCGCATGGCCAATATGAAGGATCCCATTGGGCTCAGGCGGAAATCGCGTTCGGACCTACCAAATAACAACCATAAAATTGGGAAATCTCAATTTAATTGAGTTTAAATAGGATGATTATATACATACCTGCCCCTTCGTTTCCTCAACGTGCTTTTTGAGCAATTCGAGAGCAATTTCGGATTGGGGATAACCCTCAGCCGTGTAATTCTCACCAGGCTTGTGCAAATTCAATTTCTTCATCATCTTGAACTCGGAGGTTTTGAAACCTTCAATCGGAATTATAAGTCGAGACTCAAGTGTCACATATGGTATCAAAGAAAATGAAATTGGCAAAGATTTTGCAAATGTGCAAAAATTGTAATCTGACGAGGACTACCGGCCTAATCCGCGGGGAATTTGGGCATTATATAGCATAGTGTAATCACTTCCGAAATTGTGAAACGAATAGAGGAAACGAGAACTATTGGGGGAATCGTGCGACAATAATGTTTTCTTATTGGCTCAATCTCCAATTCCCGATTTCCACCCCAGATGTCTCTCTAATGACCAAGCCTCAATTCCCGATTTTTCCCATTTGCACTTTCATTCAGGTCTGAATCCGAGAATCTTTCTCGCTCTCTTTCCTCTCTAATTAAATTTGATTAATTTAACTATCCAATTCCTCGACTCTTCAAATCATGGACTTTGAAGAGTATGGTAAGATCTCATCCAAACCTCGATCAATTACTTCGCGTTGCCTCATTTATTATAAACTAATAATATAATATCAAATCAGCGGCTGTCCGACTAGATGAGATTTTAAAACAAACCCAATTTTAACCCTTTCAAATACTATTGTTCAAAATTTAAGTATTGTATTGGGGTTAAATGTAATAACTCTGTGTTTAAAGTTGTAATCATATTGCATTCAATAAAAGAAAATTGAATCTTGGAGTCAAAAGAATAGAATGAAATATAATGTCCATCTTTTCAATTATTTCTCTCCAATATTTGAGACAAAATTTTATCATTACGATTGAGGATTTTTTATTTGGATTTAATGTATAAAGGATTTTTGAACATTTCTTCAAATATACCCTGTTTAAACACATTTAACATTTAATTAATAACATTTATATGTACATTTCTTTTTTGTTATAAATATTTGTTTCTAAAATTGGAGTTAAATTTCCCTTAAATAAATATTTATGTGGTATTGAAGCCTTTTCAGACGAGTTTTGACCTTAGTCATTTTTATAAAGTTTCAGGATAACTCACCTTCCGAAAATCACTTAAACTTATTAGCCTTTCATTTAAGATATTGAGTTAGTAAACGACGCGAGAAAAATAAAGGTATTATTGACTCATTCAAATCTTTTTTTTAATTCTCGCTAATTTCTTTTGCGGTGGTGATTGTAATAAAATTCTCTTTAATTACTTCTTTTTTTGGCAAATATCATTTGTACGAGCTTATTATTAAATAGTGTCGGCTTTTTTCTTCAAGTAAAACAACGTAACATGTTTTCAAATCGGTGACGTGTTATTTATTCTTGAACACTTCAACTAATACTTTTCGAATATATGCAACCCCAGTAAAATAATGAATTAAGCAATAGTTTTAACCTTACTATTTGGTTGAAATTACAGTAGACTAATATTTATTTTGTTTCTTTTGAAACTATATGGATTGTTTTAAATTTGATCCTCGTTTTAGAATTGAACATCATGGAGAGTGAGATTGGGAAGTTGGAGGTCGACGACGACGTGGAACTTCAAACTTTCATTGATGAGAATGGGGAGGAGATCAAGTATGCTTACATCGTTCAGCTAGAAGGAGACGAATCGACTCTTGAAATCCCCAACGAAGGCCAAATCTCTCTTGATGTGGATGTGGACAATAAAGAGGTCAAATCAGAGGAAGAAACCATCAGTTTGACCTATTACCCTTCTGCTCCAAATCAGAACATTTGCCTGGATGATGAGCAAGCATCGGCCGTTGCTAACTTGCTGGAGTTCCATAACCAACAAACAAAGTTTCAACAAGTGGAAGTCAAAGATGATATTCCTAATGTTGGACAGGTAAAATGATAATGATTTATTTGGAAATGAAATAATGTTCAAAATGAATTGATTTACAGCCTTCAAGTTCCAGATTGATTGCTCCAAAAAATCCAGTTCCCCTTGTCCCGATGAATACGATTGGTAAATTGTCAAAACTGATTTTATAAACCACTTTCATCCATGCTGAAATTAAACTTTAATTAATTGGGATTAATTGAATTTGTTTGGGCAGTTGCGAAAGTGATGCCTCAAGTTGGACAGATCCTAGCACCTGCTTTAAAAACCTACTCAACGAAGCCGATCGTCTCGCCTTCGAAGGTGTCTAAACCTGTTCAGCCCATTCAGCCCACCAATATTCCCCAATGTAATGAATACCTTTTTAGTCAAAATTAATTAAATAGAATGGCTTTTAATGTTTATTTCCCCCACAGCTCAAGTTTTGAAAGTGAGGAAGAAGAGACGACTTCTCATTGACACTGTGAAAGTGATTCCAAATGCCGAATTCAAGGAACAACTTGCCAACACCACCGACATTGTGGGAAAACTAGATATCGCTCCCACAACCAAAAAAGCCATGCATTTCCTCACTTACGGAGGCGTAGGAAAATTCTTTGCTTATCCTGGTAAATTCATAACCTTTAACACCAAATTATTTTCAATACACACAACTTGGAAAATTATTCATACATTATTCTCCATTGATTATGAATACAAGGTATTATATAAAGTGGGATTATATGTCTGATTAAATGTTCAGGTCGGAAAATTTTGAGTGTGCCATTAGCCAAGCTATTCTTTAGTCACTTGACAATGACAACAGAAGTTCGGAATACGTATACAAATACCAAATTGGAAGATTTGGATCCAGACCTCAGTAAGTAAAATTCTTAATCTCAATTATCTAAACAGGATGAATCGAAAATAATTTTGATTATAATCTGTTATATTTTTTTAGAAACTCCAGAAAGCGTTATGGCCATTGATGTTGTCAAACAAGATTCTCAAGCCAACATGTATAATAGGATCTACAACGACTCGATAGCTCGCCGAACGGCCAACTCATTTGACCAATTTATTAAAGGGATGAGCGTCAATAAACCGCGATCAGCGAAGGGAAAGGTAATTAAATTCTCAATTAAACTTGGAATTTAATAAAAGCGTTATTATTCATTGGAGTAATAGAAATGAAGAAATGGTTGGATAAAAGTAAAAATAATAAATTTAGAAAACTGCGAAATACAAGGATTATCGAAGAAGGGGCGAGACTGTTGTGAAGACTGATAAAAAACCAAGTCCTGTCGAAACGACTAAAATTGAACCCAAGTCGCCGCTCAAAGACCCCTCTATGACCCAAGAGACACTGTCCAGGATAGTCAAACGAGAAACAGAAACGTTGATGGAATATGAAACTGCCAACGGTGAGGCTCAATCCTATACGATGGCCGATGCGAATGGAAGGATGATTGATCTGGACGGCTCTGGTTCCATGTACCTTTATCAAGGACAGTTACCCGACCAAGAACCTGGACAGGTTACTATTTTCCTTATATTTACCTACACTAATATTGTAATATATAAAAGAGCACTATTGGTCATGTCCTGTATTTAATTAAATATTTATTAAATTATTCTATCAGGATTCCTTTTATATTTAATCGATTTGTATTATGTTGATGATTAGGAAGTTATTCAGTCTAACATTGAGCTGCTCCTCGCTGCTGCTCAACAACAGACGACTGAGCTCACGGCGATATCTCTAGCAAATGAACTGAAGGAAGGGAAAGGAGAAGTCAATGGAGGGACAAAGGATGAAATTCTCTTTTGCTCTGCTGAGAGCACTGAAGAAGGAAATCTCATCATTGTAGACTCCAATGGGGAGAGATACACGGTGTTTACGAACAATGGAACAGGCATCACACTGCTTCCTGAACCCCAGGTTGAATAAACCATCTCAACTCCTCCAACCCAATTCAAAAACTATCGCCTATCATGTTCTGTGGGAGTTTCTCAATAATTATTTGAACAATTCATAAACGTGGTGTGCATGTATTTTTAATTACTAAATTTCGTCATGTGTGGATGAGCCAGTTTTTTATAGTACAAATATGACATGGAGATGCCTTAATTTGTAAAAAAATACTATTGTAATGTAAACTAATTATAAATAAGATCGATGTATTATTATATTATTGAGCAACTAAATAAGTTATTAGGCATGCGAGTATTTATATAAAAAAGGATTTCCAAACAAACTACAGAAGTACAGAATATGTTTTAGATTACAAAGTACAGAATTAGTATTTCAATAAGATTTTAAAATTTGAATCTGGGCAAAAATATAAGTTTCCAAATTTATTAATATTGTTGTGTGATATGGAGATAGTTGAGAGATCCAAGTCTAAAGTTGACTCAAAATTGACATATTTTAGCTGTTAAAGGAATAAAGAATATAAGTTTAATGATTATGATAATATCTTGATTCAGAAAAAAACTATCTATGTTAAGGGAAAATGCAATATCGATGTTTTCATCACTTTGTAACTATTTAAATTATGAAGACATGATTGTCAATTATCATGTTAATTATTCTACGTTTTAAAATACTTCCAATTATGCATCCTCGTTTAATTATGTTTCAGATTTTTTGCTATTCAGTATGAATAAATCCAGTGCCTTTTATTATAAATATATTCCTTGTTTCATTGTACTATTCATAATAACAACGTATTACCTATGGTCTCAATTACCTATGGGGACAACAAGAACAATCGCTATTGATTCTTGAACCGAAGGAGTCGGCTCTGAACCAAGAACTTATTTCATGATTATATTATTTATCCTTCATTGAAATGCATCGCTCTTCTCCGGGTTATTTATGAATGCATAACTTTTATTTAATTAAAAATTTATTTGATAATTATTTAAAGTTTTGTATTAATTAGATTATGAAATCTGCATTGGCAACAGCGCAAGGTTCGAATTCCAGGGACCATTCTGGATGATTTATGAAGGAAAAAAGTTGTCATTTATGGGAGAAATTATTTAGCTCTTAAGTTGATTTATAAATCTTTACTTTTGCCATACACAATCTTTAATAAATACTAATTGTGATGAGGAAAAAGCAATCGAGTGTTTTAATTGAGGTACTTTTAATTTTTATTTACTCATAACTGTTTGCTAAATGTCGTGACGTGAGAATTGCCTGTTTACACCAAATTCGACAGCTTATTGAAGACGTTTCAAAATGATTAAAGGGGGTTAAGGCAGGAGTCGAAATTTCATCTTTGTGCGAGATGACGAGTGTCGTTGTTGCAAGGTAGAGTGTGCGTAAGTTTTTTTTATAGATGCTGACAAAATGGTGAAATTAATATTAATTAATTAACCAGCAGGTTCATTCAACTCAAAAGAAATAATCCAAATTAGAATGTTGATTTTGACATCAAACAATTATGGATTCTTAATAATAAATTGTAAAAGGCGCGTTGGGAAAACAACATTGTTAAGTACTTAAGATCCCTATTGGTTCATCATTGATCATTGTACATAATAGAAAATGTATTGTGGTAAGGATTTAAAATGCGTGTGTATATATTGGTGTTGTATATTCAAGTATATAATATACGTAGTTAAAGCAAAAAGAGATTTTAAGCTTCAGCATTTGATAGAACGATACATCATTTGACAAATTGTTTTTATATAACTGTATAGTATATCTTTATAGAAAACTTCGTGAAATGTTTTCAATAGGTTTCTCAGAAATTAATTTAAACAATTTCCATTTTCCTTGTACTTTTTGAAATTCAATGATGTTTTAACAATCAATAAATTTTTACATAACATACTGATTAACAATTAGATATGTCGATAGTCGTTTAATTACTCCTTTGGCTTCATAAACATATATTCTAATAAGTAATTTAGATTCCCTTTGAGGTCTCAACAATTAACTTTTAGTTTTATATATTATTTATGTAACAACTATTGTAATTAGTGTACTTATATGGCATATTCTTATATAATATTCTAATAGTAATATAATAATAATAAAGTAATGATAATATACATCATAACATCATTATGTAATATATGATTATTCATATCCACGTATTTATTAATATCTTGTATTTTAATTAAGCATTACATTTATTGGATTCATGTCAAGTTACTCATCATCAAGTTACGCCCGACCCAACATTATTATTCTTTACTTATTGTTTATTAAGTTATTAGTCAAACTTGTATTTTATTGTAGAGGGATTCATTCCAAAATAACCTTCATGGATATTATAAGTAATTTGAAAAAAGTTACCTATGTTATTAATTTTTTTTCATATAATTAATTATTAACATATATTACACACAAATGGTGAATTGACGAGTAAGCCTATTATAATAATATAACCTTTATTAATAAGAGAATAGGTGGATGCACCTAAACCTCACAGACGTTTTTAAGATTCGAGTTCAAATGCGAATTGACTCAAAACCTAAAAAAGTTAAATAACATTCCAAACAATGGCCTCTGAATGTGAGAAAAACATCTCACCGTTCCTCCCATGTATTATTTAGATATAATGTAGTTGTTACAATATAGTGTGTTTTCTCATTAAGGACTCTTTAGGTCACAGAATACATCAAGACTCAACACGGATAATAAAAAGGCTATCTTTAACAAGGTGTGGTATTAAGGCATGTAATGATGTAGGTCAAAGTCAAGGACTTCTGTTCCTACACACGTCCACTCACTACGCGAAATATAATATTGATCATATATATATTAATTAGGTAATAAGCGTTCCTCACTCAGGAACGCCTTGTCGGAGGGAGACTCGAGGAATCCAAGTCGGTGAATGGTTCCTCTGGGTCCATTGGGGAATCATCCACGGCATCATCACAATGGTCGCGAGGACCTTATTGGTTTCTCATGGGACCGATGAAAATATGCCGTCCATTCAACACTGTTCATATTGTCAGGATTGTAGAGGGAAACCGGTGGACTGGCGTCTTAGAGGGATTATTAATAAAGACAAACATCAACACTACGCGGTTGTGAAGGTAAAGAGGAATTGAAACTCCTTCACTTCCACTTTCCTCCATCAAAGACTCCTCGGATCCAAATCATCATATCTTCATCGTGTACATCCAAAATGGCTAAAACCAAGAGCTGCTTCCCAGCTTTGACGTGAGACCGCCGAGGCCTTTCCCAAGAACACCGCCAACTTTCCCGACCACGCTCGTCGTGGAAGTCGTGAGCTTGGCTAGCAAATCGCCATCTCCGCCGGCCCCTCCGACTGTCACTTTTGGTCTCCGTTCTCCTTCGTCATCTCCTCCTTCATAGCCCCTGAAAATGTTGTAAATAATTGTTACATCTTTCTTACATACCATATATATTAATATATTGAATATATTATAATCCCTTAACCATATTTACGGGACCGCTATATTCTCATATAAATAATTTTTTAATTAATCAACAAAATGTCATGAAAATTGATCCTAATATGTATAATCTTATGTAGTATAAGGCAAAAAAAGATTGGGTGTCAAAGGTCACCCCATCAGCTTCGATGCACTTCTTAAGCAGCGGTCATCAATCGTCAATCGCGAGCGGATTTTGTCCATTGGAAATTTTTTCCATTCTCTTTTTAAAACTTATATAATCATTCGATTGTTTGATTTAGTTTCGCATTGACCTTTGCTTCTATTTGGTACCATATTTTTAGTTGTCTAATGGATTTAGGTCCGAACTGGATGCTGGCAATTCGATATAACATCATAACCAAACTCCATAAATGATTCATATAGTGAAAAAGGCTGCGATTGACGTTTGGTGATATCGACTCAAGAAGTGTATTTAGGCCAACCTTTAACACCTAACCTTTTTTCCCCTTAAACTACATGATATTCTCCTTATTGGGTTCAAATTCCATGAAAATTGGTTGATTAATAAAAAAGTTATTTAAACGAGAAAAGGGGTCCCATAAATATGGTTAAGGGATTACATATTTATGTAAATATAAAATATTTTGTTTGTTTGATTTATTCATTTAACTAGTTATATGTCTTAATTAAGTCTATGTTAATTATAATCTAAGATTTTGACATTAATTTGATGTAACTGACTCTTCGTCTCCACGAGATCCCATGGTGAGGGCACAAGTGGCTTCTTCAGTGTTCATTCGTTGATAGACGGAGGAATATGTTTTACAGTTCAGCTTGTCTTCCATCACGCCTTGGAGCTCAAAGTCAGAGTAGAGTTTCTGGTGAGATGTAAATGAGTGAGTTATATCGTATAGACCATAGTGATATCTTCTTACTTTTACAACATGGACGAGAGCGGTACATTGGTAGGGGTGGAGCGAATGATCCAGACGTTCGGAGAGCCAATTGCACAGCATTTGCATCTGAGACGTGTACCAAAGCTGGGGAGTCAAATGATGTTAGACGAAATAGACGAAAAGACCTTCAACTAAAAGTAAAATATGGAGAACCTCAAAGAAGTTGAGGATCCACAGCTCGTCGTTCACTTTGCTCCTTATTTGATCCATGCAGTTGCGAGCGAAATTGACGTAGGCAAGGCCGAGCTCCTTTCCGGAACCGGACACGTTCTGAATGAGAAATCTCTTTCATCTCATGTGCCCAGAATTACCAAAATGTGCCGTCATATTTAAATACATAATGTAGGGTCCTTTTGGTGAGCCTTTCAGTTCTGCCACTTCCCTCAGTTCACCCGGAGACAACGGGAAGTGTTAAAAGGACCGACTCAATATAACATACATACCTATATGGTATACTATTTGTAGTAGAAAAATGTGCTGAATTCAATGTATTGCATTAAATCAATCCCAGGGAAATATGACGACTACATAAAAATAGTTCATGGCACGCAGTCGAATAGTTTTTACTTTTTATACATTCACAACATGACCATTGAATCTTTTTTCCCTTTCATATCCCAAGTGAGTAGGTAAAGACTGACCGTGAAGCTGAGAATGGAACCAATGAGGCTTCCTTCGTCGTATCGGGACAATTTAGAAAGTGAGCTTTCCAAGATAGAAAGCAGCTTAGCTATCAACCCTTGAGTCATTCCCCCTGACGTCTTTTCAATCAGGTCATCGATTTTCGTATGGTACTGGTGCTAGAAGTTTTCAAACAAGGGACCAACTTTCAAATTCCTTCCAGACACAATCAATATTCCGAACGGGTGGGAATGTTGTGATTACCACATCAACTCCATCGACGGCACAGAGCTTGAAAGATTGGTTCTTTGCATCCAAGATGACGTTGATCATTGAACAGAGTTCCGCCGGGATGATGTAGTCCGTCGAGCTGAAGGTGACTCCTTTTTTGAGCCACTGCTGGAAGGAGCCCTCCGTTCGTTGAATGCACGACTCGATCATATCACAGGCCATCAGTTTCAACCTCTGCTCCAAATGACAACCAAACTCCTGGTTCGGCCAATGCAGATCCCTTATAAACGCCTGCAACGCGTCCAATTTCCAGAATAAGTCTTCTGAGGTAGCGCAGCCATTGCTGAAATCATTAACATAACCCTTAGGACTTAGTTTCAACATTTACTATTAATTAAATGGGACCAGACATACATACTACAAATAAATAGGTTCACTTATGTATGGAAAATAAGATATGTAGTATAGGAAAATATTTTGTAATAAATATCTTAGCCATATTCGATTGTAAATGCACATTACTTATAGAGGTATTTACTACTATTATTAATTGCAATTTAATTTAGTTAATTAGTTATTAAGAATTTAAAATAGGGAGGTTTAAGATGTCTCACCCTTTCAATTCCCATCGCTCTTTCTCAAATCCCTTGTGGATGGATTGGGCTATTGATGACTCCATGAGATCGACATATCGGACGACGAGGGGAGCAAAGGTGTCTTGCAAATGCTGGTGGAATCTCCCGTTCTTCAAGTTATCTGTTCAAAATCGAGGGGAAAGTGTGAGAAGCCGAGTAAGCCACTGAATCAAACTTCACAGGCGGGGCTCACAGAGTCAATATTGAGAGTTACTTTGACACCCAAAAGACAGGGAGGGAATGAAAAGGCAAAGGGGGAGTCCGTGTGAAGTATGATCTGTTTTTGAATCATCGAGAGTCACTTGCCATCGGTGCGGAGATAGTCATTGAGAATCTGAAAGAGAGGAAAAGCGTCCCAAGTATCTGGAGGTTGCTCAGCCAACACCTGGTCCATATCGACAGCAAACAGTGACCAAAAGATCTCGGCATGCTCGACCAGAAGATCACTGAACCATGCGAACGCCTGGAAGCAAAGTTTACCAATTTTATTTTCTCCAACACCGGACGAGGGTTTATTAGTTTTCCGTTGGATTAGTCAACATTTCTTAACTACCGATTATTAAGATATTTGTTAAGTGGTAAATAGTTAACATGCTGGGTTAACTACAGGCATATATGTACAACCCATAATAATAATGTAGAGGCGGTGAGACCTCGTTTACTCGGCCATGTTAGTTTTAGATTACTTCCAAGCAGAGATAATATTTAATTCTAAATAGTTGTTACAGAGGTTCTCCTATCATCAAATTTTCATCACAATGAGTTGGCGAGAAGACGCACAATTTGCTTAAATGGCTTACAATGGTAGCTAAAAGTAATTGGATGGGAAGGATAAAGGGGAAAGTTGAGTATCAAGTTAATGGTGAACAATATCCATATATTGGTTTTTAATAGACAATTCCATTAGACATTCAAGGCGAGGAATGAAATCATATCAAAATTTAAATAAATACAATAGCTTGAATCAAATAAGGTGGCTCTCAAACGGCAAAAGTCACTTGGCCAAATTGGAGAGAGGAACTTTGTGTAGTTTGAATGTGGTTCAAGTAAGGGAGTTTTCCATAGGTGGTCGTAAGGCGCAAGGGACAAAGCGTTAGTAATTCATTTTCATGTAGCAGATAAATAATACTTTATTCGTATTATTATTATTCGCTCAATTTGGCAAGCAGAGATTTCAAAGCTGGCCAATCCCCACAAGAGGATTGTCCTGAAAGAGGCCGATTGGAAGCGAAAGAGAATTAAATGAGAAGGCGAGAGAAAGACGTGACTTACTTTGTCCTGCAATTGGTTGACCATTTTAGACATATGTTGAGGAGAGAGAATACCGGTTCACAGACAACACAGTAAGGACAACATTAAACATTCGATTAATGATCGCTAATGGCTTCTAATGAATATTCAAAATCCCCAAGAGCCCCAATAAAAATATTTTCCCCTTCTGAGCGAAACTCTCTCAAGACTCTCGTCACCGGGTCCTCCCTTGAGAAGAAAGACCCGGGCGAGGAGTCATCTCACAACATATTTACGTACATTAAATACAAACTAAGTAATATATTTACGACATTCATGGTTTAAGAGGCCAAGAGGACGAAGAAAGGAGGGCCACATCGAAAACACTGATATAACAAAGAAAAAATATTGATCAACATCGAGCCGTTTACGGGCAGGAAATGATAATTAATTGGATGTGGGTCCGGAGAAGCAAGGGGGGCGAGTGTCACATATATGTTATCAATCGTACGTATATTTCTTGTGTGAGAGAGTGTCGAGGTCAGAGTGGTTCTGTCCTTTGGTGCTGTGTCAATTATGTAATTGGAAGTATGTTGGTAAACTCACCCCTTTACGGAAAGACTGAACACACACGCAGAGCAATGAGAGAGAGATAGAAGGAAGGCATTTTCATGGGCGAAGAGAAGAAGAGGCATCATCGAGAGTGAACAGTCAAAGCACCAGAGAAAACACACGGGTCATGTTAGACCTTCGAGCCATTCACAATAACGGGGGATCGGGGGGAGGAGGTTGCAGGAGGAGGAAACCACACATTGCCCACAACAATTATGTAATGGCTAGTTAAGTAAAATATGTATGGATTCATTTGGGAGTGAGAAAATGGTCGGTGAGGGCCCTTACCTCGGCGTAGTGATCCTCGTTCAATTGAAGGAGGTCAACGCAGAGCTCGGCAAGGTGGATGAGCTCTTCGAGCCTTCGACCCGGAACCACAATCTCCTGCCCGTCTGGACCCAGATCCTCTGCAACAACACCTTGAAATCCGCCGTTCACCACCGACAATTTCTCACCTGGCACTTGGGGCGGCGGGACTGAAAAACAAAATTGACCATTAAGCTAATTACAAATTATTAACTTACATATACTTAAACTTGGATTACATTTGGATTGCCCATATCTAGGTAGTCAACTATTTGTATAAATCTGTATACAGTATTTAATTATTTAAATTCATCTGCACACATCAACAGTTAAAAGACTCGTTGATGTTAATGGTAAACTGGAGAAAACCATCAGGAGTGAATTGTGAGATTCTGCAGTCTTGGAAGTGTTTTGAACTAATCGATACTTCTAAACGGAGGTTTTCCTTTCTGCTCAATTCACCCACTATGGGAGATGGTCCGGAAAGAGATTCAATTACCTTCAATTTTGGCTTCGTTGGAGAGTTGAGTGTAATTGACGAGAGCAGCACTTTCGAGGCACTTTTTAATGACACCCCTCGTTTCCTCGGGACTCACGGGAGTCACAATGTCCTTCATGAGAACCTGGAAGGTCGAGGTCAACCCCCGCGGAGGGTCAAGGTCTCAACTCACCCTTTCGAGGAGAGACAGCGTCGCTTTGAGGGCACCTTCTGGACGTCCAAAGGGGAAGCAGTAGCGAAAGTTGGTGATTTGGTTCTCCAACAGAACCCGGAGTCGTTCCTTGATCTCTTGGAACTTTTCTTTCTCTTCGTGGGTCACCGTCCCCACGCCGTCGGGCCTAAAGCGAGGAAAGAGGAGACAGAGATCAGACTCGGTTATTTAAAAGGTGTTGACGAGGAGGCGGAAGCGGTTTTAATGTATTGCGTACAAGCATCGGGTGTTTTAAGGAGCTAAACATAGAGAGAGAGTAATAAAGATGAGAAGATTATTAATGTTCAATTCTAAGATTCATATTTTAGTTTTAATGTTCATGAGTGGAAAAATGTCGTTTTAACGTATCATTGGAAGTAAATATGTTTGTATTCCGATGTAGCGCATTTGAGGTCTGTGACTCAGCCGGAGAGATGGTTGGTTCCCGTGGTTGATCGTAATGATCGTTCGTTTTGTGTGTTTGTGGATTAGAAAGTCAAAGAGTTAGAGGTAGGAAGTGGATGTCATACATGTCTAACCTGTTGCCATGAACATGGGAGGCACAGAAAGCAAAGGAGTAGTGGATCAGCGTCGGGTCGATCATAATTCCTCGCTCGGCCCGGTCAAGGAGATCGTTGAGGTACACAAGGTGTCTGTAGCAGCCGCGAACGCCGTATCTGGAACAATACTCCTCCACTACGAACACTTGGCCCGGACTCAGCCAGCCCTGAAACAACGTTGGGTTTTACGCCCCGCCTCATCACTCGGTCATTCGGATGTGTCATCTGACTTACGAGGGAGCAGTAAGGGTCGTTGAGGCGAAAGTCGAGAGTCAATGTTTGAAGATACTTGAAAATCAAGTGGTGGTCAAATTTGCAAGGGTCGGCAGAAATATATTCCTCCATCCCGTGCTTCCTCGCTCGGTCCGCATCTAAAATCACAATTGTTTCCGATGTTTGTTTTGTCATCTTATACCTCCTTGGATCTTGGAAATGGTCGAGTTCTTGGCGGCCGGAGTGAGTGGCGGGGTTGGCTTATGAGCTTGGCCCGTGGCCCTGTACATGGCCATGACCCAAAGGTGACTCTCGTTCTCGTCGTCACAGGCGTAGAGCACGCTGTCCCCTTCCTTCACAGCGTTGAAGAAGAACCGGCCTCCTTCGAGATCTGTGCAAGGTCGGGATTAAATCTCGCCCACTAACCCACACCATTCGTCTCGAATATCTTACCCATCCCAACCATGAGGTTTGCTGAAAAGAAAGGAAATTGTCATTCCAAGCAAGTGCCATTTACAAATGGAGATTTTACCACTCGCCGCCTCGATGTAGTCCACCGTGTATCCTTCTAATTGGAGCATCTCTGTCGGTTCCGACTTCTTCTCCTTGTACGAGCACATGGCAAAGGTGTATTGGGAAACTTGGACCAGGATGAAGTAGCGCTTCTTCCACTTCTTCCAAACTCCCTTTCCCAGAGCGTACAAGTACCTGGGATTCAAATGGATTCAAATGGATTACAAATGGAGGAAGAAGCTGAGGAAATTTACCCGCAGTGTTTCATGTTCAGAGGTTTATCCATCCTGCAGGCAATCTTGATCCTCAGGTCCTGGTCTTGGGCATTTTTGGGAACCGTCATCTTGTGCCACTCGGGGACCTGTCAAAACCCCAATCAAATGATCATCCCACATATCTACCAATACATAATACTCTATATATATGGTATTCTAGTAAAAATGTTTACTTTAGAGGAGAGCGGCGTCGGTCGAAGGACAACTTTCCCCAGCTCTTTGTCTTCCAGGGCGAGCATGCCGGGGTTCTCGGTGTATAGTTTGACCTTCACGGCGGGGAGGGAATGGTTGGTGGAAAAGTCGCCCTGGGTGTCCCACATTGGCTTGTTCGCTTCGGCCTGGTCGGTCTGGAGCTTTTCCCCGCCCTCGACCTCCATCGTACAGTATACGATGCGGTTCGGAGCGAGGGACTTCAGCCCCTTGACCTCCATCACAATCACCTGGAACCCCATGGCAATTAGTCTCACTAGTATAAGTTGGTAAACGGGTGACTCTGACCTCAAGTGTGAAGGTGAGGACGACGTCCATTTTGCTCAGCTGCGTGTCACTGTCGGCCGAGTCTCCTTCCAGCTTCGCCAGCGACGCCTGTGACCTGGACCATTGGGGAGAAAAGGAGAGCGACAAGAGAAATGGACAAGGGATTGGGGTTACCTTAGAACGGAGCTTCTCCTAGCAGAGCCGCATGGAAAAATAAATTCCGAGTTAGACCATGGATGGGAAATGGGACAAAGGTGAGTGAGTTCAAGCGTGGGTCTCTCGACCACTAGAGTCTACCTCTAATCCTACCTATGATTATACTTTTTTAGCTTTTGAAGACCGTATTTGGAATCATTTGAGCCTTTGGAAACTGGGAGTGATTCGAGGTTGGCCATGAGGGTGTTAATGGCCGCCCGGCATTCCTCGATGTAAAGAGATTCCATCTCCTTGAGGACGAACCGCGGCATGAGCTTCCGATTCCGTTCCATGTCTGTGACTTTCTGTCTACGTCCATCGAGCTCTCTCCGGATGGCCGCCGCCTGCTCGTCCATCGAATCCAACTACCCATAAAACCCGTTTGAGATCTTTCCGACCCAAATCCCACCCAGTACCTGGAGTGCGTTGAAGAGAAGCTGATGTTCGAACTTCTTGACGCCCAGGATCTGCTGAAACATGTCGTACAGCTGCTCTTTTGTCAAGATGAGCTCAGAGTGGAGCGACTGCTGAAGTCTGGGTCTTTTATTGTCCTCGTCCCCCTTAAAGATGCAGTCAAACTTGGCCATCCAGGAAGCTAAGACTGTTTCCTTGCTCAACCCATCGATCTCGGGAAGGGAGCTACAAACGGATTTTAAAATACATCATATGAGGGCCTTGGAAGGATTCAATTCATTTCCTACCGAACTCGCTTCTCCACGTTATTCTTAAACACTTCGCGGAAGTCGTTGTGGGAGCATGCCCCGGCTTGGACCATCCGTAACACTCGCTCCGACTTGAGAAAGACTTCCATGTAATTGTGGACTGCATTTTGAAATGCCTCATCGGCGGCTATTTGAGTATCTCCTTTGAGAAAGCTCTGGAATTTCAGTACGTTTTTAAAACCTCATCAAAAAATTATTTAGCACGGAAGGTCATTGGTTCTGACCTGAAACCGAGATTGAATTGTGTCTAGTTGTGATTTCGTGACTTTCGTGTGTCTTTTCGTCATATCGGCTGGCTGCTTCGCGTTGAAAGGATACGCTACACAACGTGAAATGAAAACATAAAGTTGAAGTCGTGTCTTTTTTAATTCCTCCTCTCGCTCTTGTTTCTCCTATAGAGGAAAACCGGTGTTAGGAATAGGAGGGAGCTTTGAAGGGTCATACCACAGGGTCAATTATTTCAGGGACATTTTTCTCTGAAATTGTGGATGGTGATGGAGATGTTGGGCGGGGAAGATTCTGGCCTCGAATCGGAGTCCCACCAACACTCGTGTTCCCTGGATCATTTTATAAATTTCAAAAAGGGTCCAAAAATAATAAATTTTCGATATACCGTACCAGTAGTAACATATATTGAAGTAATGTATTAAATGTAAGTAAGTTAACTCCACATATATAAATTGCAGTTGAAGTAAACATAGAAGATATGAAGGTTAAATGAATTCCTCACCCAAAGTGGAACCCGGCCCATAAGGTCCAGCAGGGCCGGGTGCCTCGGTCGATGCATTACTGTTTGGAGAAAGTGATCGGTGGCTCGGCCCGTGTCCGTGATGGACGTCAAGGTTTTGGGAGACATGAGCTGGTTCTTGATGTGGCCGGGAATGATGACTCGCCGCCGTTGGTTCGCGATGAGAACGTTGTTCATCATCACTTTCTTCTTCCGATGAACTTGGGTCTATCATTCTTCTTCAACTAAATGGGACACATTTTAAAATTAGTTAATTTACATGGCCATTGAATGTCACTTCGCTAATTACAATAAAGGGTATAATTAATGATTATTGAAGTTCAACCATTATAAAATAAAAAGCATAATATTTTATATTTGTTTATGTGGATTGAGTCAATATATTTACACGTGTGGATTACACCTACTGATTTATGAATTGTGCCGAGTAAAAGATGTAAACTTGTCCATGTAACCCAGAGGTAATTGTGCCGAGTAAAAGATGTAAACTTGT
>JAQGBZ010000645.1:0-23302 GCA_034687125.1 Neelides folsomi
CGATAAAACAATACGGTTATTAGGTTAAACTTTCCTTAAAGTTGTGCACCAAGTTTAGCTGATATTAATTTTATAAACATGGACGAGTTTAGTATTTAGTCAATAGAGGGAAATTTAAAATTTATTTATAATTGAAAGTTTGTACTTTTGTAGTTAGTTAAGTGAAATGTATTAATTTTGGATTTTTAGTGTATTAAAATGAATTTTTAATTGAATTTAGGTTGAACGGTTGCTCGTCTCAACGGCTCCGAAGGTCCAACATTTCAATGGAGCATCTTCAAACAATTTGTCAACCGATGCGGTCTTGACACTTTATTTGATCGGCTCTGAGGATCTTGTGGAAAACGTGAAATTTGGTAAGCCTTAGCGAAGTTTGTAATTTGGGGAGAATCTTCTTTTTTGTTGTTTTCTTTTTTGATGTTTTAAACCTCCGACCCAGGGAATGTCATCTGAGAGCTTAAAAACTAATCTTTCCTCTTTCCCTTTCCTATTTAATCTTTTCTATTTAATCTTTTTTCTTGTAAAAGAGGAGAAGAAGGAAGTTGAGATTCATTTTGTGAGTGTCTCGAGATGCTCATTGGAGTATAATACGCTCTTATTGATTTTCCTCACATCTTCATCCCCTCTTTGATCCACCCAAGCTTTTTTCATTTATCTTCACTCCGCCTTCATTCACTTCCTCGACTTCCCGTAATTTTCCTCATATATCCACAATATCCAATTCCCGGTTTGGCATCATGTTTTTATAAGGATAACCATCTTGGGAGCTTATAGAAAATTAATTCTAATTTATCGTCCCGAACTTTAATTGTAAAATCGATACTTTGCTTTCTCATTAAATCCCAAACTCCTCTTAATGGATTTTTCCTCTTGAGATTTTATTAGCTAAATGTAAATTATTAGACAGTTAAAATATCCTGATAATGACCCGTAATTAAGGAGGGTAGAAAATTTCACATTCGAAATTATTAATTATTTAATTATTATTAATTGTTAATTAACTGCGAACAGAATGTAAATTCTTGCTTACTGAATTACATAAAGAATTTATTCAACTTTATTCAAATATTGTATTTAATAATATGTAAATAGTATTTAAATATTTAATTATATTATATTTTTTTAATTGTGTAATTAATAGTGCTGGAAGAGATCTGTGAGGATGATGAATACGAATTGGACGGCGTTGTGTATACTGTTGAACTCAAAACTCGTGACATTCCAATTACTTATCCAAACAACACGTCTGGGCATTTGCAGTCCCGTCTTGTCATCTACTCCACACCAGAATCCCTTGAGGAGACGAAGGCTCATTTGGAAAAGACTCTCCTTTCCAATTTAGCTGAGGAAAATGTTCCTTTTGCTGAACCCCCAGTCGTCCTTGTCTTCAATGGCGGCCATCTGGATGTGACGGAAGATAAAGAGGTTTTGTCTTCTGATGGCCAAGCACTGGCTGACTCTCTTGGTTGTGGATTTGTGGATGTTTCATCTACTGATGATAGATCATGGTAACTATATTTATATTTATTAATTTATTAAACATTGCTGAAATTTTTGATTGTTTTTATTTTTTTGAAATTTTGATATTTTTGCTAAAATTTTAATTTTATGCTAAATAAATTGATTTTTGAATATTTTAGTACTCAATTGTTGGCCGAGGCTCTGCAGTCATTAGTGAGATCGTTGAGGGATCGAGCAAATCCCAATCAAGGCCCATTTGGATCCCAAGTTGTTCTCAAAGGGGAACCAGACATCCGTGTGATTATGTGCATGTTCTGTGGGGATTCGTTCTCCGTGGGTTCGCTCATTGCACCACTATTCACGCTCCCAGCCTGTCAGCAAACTGGGGAGAGGGCAATTAGTCTCCTCACTTTCCTAGGAGACCGGAGACGCTCTGTTCAGGTAAACTTATAATTAAATTCCTAATCACCATTAATATTAATGAGAATTAAATAACGGGATCATCAATTTACATAATGTAATATACATAATATGTAATACAGTAACAATATTATTATTACATTACATCCTAAATAGATAAAGTTTATATTAACAAAATATTTCCGTTGTATTTTATAATTTAATGGGTTGAGGGATATTTCAATTTAAACTTTATATACACTCTTTACAGTAGCATTGATGGATAAATAGATAAAGATGTTTAATATGATGATTAATAATTAACGGTGGTGAATGGTAATTAAGGGGAATTAAAGAAAGATTCAAGTTCAGATTACATTGTGAAAAGATTTCATGCATGAACTTTCCTCTAAATTGTTGTTATTATTATTTAAGAGTTTAAGATTGAATTACATTTTTATCTATTTTATTGAGGTGAAGGCGGTTGGGTTTTTTTCATTTTTTTACTGGGCTTTGGAACGGTTGGAAGCTTTTCATGGTTTCATGCATTTATGGAAATTTAGGTTAAAGGAAGTGAATAATGTGAGTTTATATGTGAATTTAAACGGTTGGTTATTACGCGTGTGGAGGGGGTTCAATATGCATTTCACCATTTTAACTCCTTTTCCTCATTTTTAGATCATGATGAGTTCATACCACGGAGCGTCGTGTCACAGAGAGGAACTCGTCCACGGCCTTATTTTAGTTTACTCGGCTAATCGCATCGCCTCCTTCTCCGCTCTTAAGGCCTTTTCGGCCAACGTTCCAAACCTACCCATTCAAATTCTGGCCGTGACGGAGAACGGTGGAGCAGCTACAGCCATGTTTGGATCAACACTTGGACAGAAATTGATTACGGAGGGAAATTCATTAGCAGATGAGTTAAGAGGACATTTTGCAACTTGGAGCGGTGAACATACAGTGGGGATCTACACACCATTTTTCCGTCAAGTTTGGGATCAGAAAAGTGATATTGAAAAGGCGTTTAGGTAATTTCAAAATTAAAAATAAATCATAATTATTGTCTGATTATAAAATAATTAATATTTAAATTAATTGATAGTAAAATCAGCGAATTTTTTTAAATTTATTATTAATTGGTTACTATGAGTAACAGAGTCAAATTATTTAAATCCAGAATGGAATCCCCGCCACTTTATAGACCACCACCAGCACCTGGTCTCCGTCATCCTGCAGTGTCCGAAGGCCATTTAACTTCAACTAACAATGACTCTGATGACATTTATGAACAATTGCCAAGCGATGAGAGCGACGGTGTAGGGAGTGAAGATGCTCTTGTACGCCCATCAATGATTCGCCAAAGACAAGGACATGCAACGACAGTGTCCCACCATCATCATGGATATCATCATGGGAATCGCCATCATGGGAAAATGGAACCTTCAGCTTCGGATAATTTCGGACTAAGAGATTTCGACAAATTGGACAATTTATGGGCAGGGGCGAGGAGGAGTCAAAGAGATCTTGGGACGACTGGAGGGCCGATGGGAAAGCCAAGTGGAGGAAGTGGATATTTGGCATTTGCCACAGGTCGGAGAAGTCATAACAATTCGACAAGATCTGTTAATAACAATGGGACGGGGTTGAGGCAGCAAAATCACCAACACCAACAACAACAACAACCTCCTGGGAAGATCAACATGGCGGAATATGCAGCAGTGACGGATGCACTTTCAAGAATGAGATTACCACGAACTTCCCCGCCATATTCAAATCTTCCTACTGAAGATTATGTCTCTGATACGGGGCATAGGAATAGGAGCAATCGGGGAAGGAGAAATCCAGGCAAGGACTAAATTCAAAATATTCTACGAACATTTGGAATTTGTTTAAGGAAAGTGCTGATTAATAAGTTAGTGTTGAATTTTTTCAATTTAGGACGCGGTCCGCCACCGCCGAGTGATTCAAGTTCTTCTGCATCGCCCGTGTCGGATCCGGAGGATTTTTCTAGGCCTAGACACAAGAAGAAGAGTTTGAAGAGCACGGCGATTCGTTCGAGACAACATCATCACACTGTTGTTCCACCAAAACCTTCAAATAAGGCCATTTTTGCTCCAATTCCAACAGTACCAAAAGGATTCGTTCCTTATCAACTCTCAGGAGATTCTGGGATTTTCTCTGGAGTGTCGAGGAATAAATCTCTAACGATGGAAGATGGATCTGGTAAATAACGAAGATTTAAAATTAATAATTGAAATATTCTAAAATGATTAATTAAAGTAATTTAATAATTTTTGAAAAATATTTTCATTGTTTAATTTAGAAGCTTCTTCTCCAGTTGATGTTGAAAAGAAGCCATTTGGGCGACTGAAGGAAGATTTGTCATCTTTGGGTAAAAAAGATAAAAGGAAGAAGGAAAAACCACCGAAGAAACTTACAAAGTCAAAATCGACCGAGCAGACGCCTCAAACTGCTCCTAGTTTTGGAACTAGTGTAAGGGAAATTGAATTTTTAAATTTTATAATTTTAATTACAATTAAGAAATTATTTGAAATATTAAATAAATGAAAATATTTTTAACAGCTTGAAGATGCCACAGCCCCGAATGGGATCATCGAGCGATGCGTGAGATTCATTGAGGAAGAAGGTTTGGACATGGAAGGGCTTTACAGAGTTCCTGGGAATCGGGCCCATGTCGAAACATTGTTTTCTCGTTTGGCCGACGATCCATCCACGGATTTGAAAGTACTTGACATTCCGGTCAATGCTGTTGCTACAGCATTGAAGGATTTCCTCGCGAAGAGACTTCCGCCACCTATTCCTTCTGATATGATGAATGAAGTGGAAAGGGTAAATTCATTTCATTTTTAAAATTCAAGTTTGCCATTTATTTATAATTAATTAAAAATGATTTAATTTGCTAATTTATACTTAAATATTTAAATTATTGTTTTTTAGTATTAATCTTTTTTTTTATTAATTTACTAAAATTCTTGGCATTATTTAGGTTGCACTGATTCCTGACCGGTCACTTCGCCTTCTCGAGCTGAAACAATTTCTTCTTCATTTGCCACCCGGGAATTTCTCGGTTCTTCAAATTGTTTTCCGCCATTTAGTGAGAGTTTCGGATCGGAGTCGAGTGAACGCAATGGATTCCAAGAATCTTGCCATCTGCTGGTGGCCAACATTGCTCCCTTTTTCCTTCGCTGACATGTTAAGATTTGAACAAATGCGGCCGCATCTCGAGGATTTAGTCCAAACGATGATCGACCAATTTCCGTTCCTGTTTTGTGGGAAGGAAGACGTCGTGATGGTCTGACATCATCTTCATCCTCGTCGCTACTTCCATCCTCCCTCTCCATATTACATAAGGGGAGAGCGGGCAGGGCGAGGGGAACGCTCTTCCCTCCACGTCCCCACTTTCATAAGGGAAAAGAAGGGAGGAAGTGGGACGAGTGATTATAGAAGATCTTGTTAAAACCTTTCCCGCTCAATTTCCTCCTGAAATTATATTCAAAATATTCCTCGAATACATTTCAAAATTTTGAAATGATTTTATACACTTTGGGTGTTTTCTTTCAGGACTTTTTAGTTTTTGAAGTTGGCTCATTGCATGAGTTAAATACTTTAAAAGTCAAGTTTCCAATTTGAGTTTATTAAATTATTAAATATAATAAGTGATTTTTAATTTATAAAAATTCCTTCTTATTTCTATCAAATTGTAAGATTGGAAAGGGGAGGATTTTTTAAATGGAGGAAGAAGGTTGGAAATTTAAATGTTACCTTTACATTATACATCCAATGAAAAGTATTAAATTAGGGGAGAAATAATAGTTTTTAGAGAAATAATCGACGTATGTATACTAGTAATATTGGTAGAGAATATATTTGCATTATTCATTTGACGAAACAATGTGTCTCATGAGATCTTATTCAACGGAAATAAATGGGCATTATTAACTAACATAGAAGTACACATACATTTATATATTACCATTAAAAGCTAATTGAATATTTAGGAATCGCTTCGTAATTTTATATAATTGATAAAAATTAATCTTATATGCGTGAAATAATTAATGACCCAGTCTACTAACATTAATTATTTATAAAATTTGTTCATTTTGTGAATACAATACTTATTAGTTAGTTAATTAATATAAAGATGTCTATGTTCTATTTGTAATTTGTAAATTATATAAACTACATATATGAAAGTGTAAATTTTTATGACTCATTGTTATTGTGATGATTTTTATCTAGACATTTTTTAAAATGTACATTCACATACTTTCACATTGTGAAAATTTATTAGTTTATATAATTAATAGTACTTTTACAAATTGAGCAGTTTTTTTTAGAAATTGCAACTTTATATATAACAAAGTCTTGTTCTTACCATCTTTATATGTAATTGAAATTTATTTAATTATGAAATAAACTATAAGTAATATACTAACTTAAAAATATTTTTAATTTATTGAATTGATATAAAAATGTTTATTAGAAATAAATAGACAATGATTTTAATGTTTAAGGAAATGCGCGAAGGTTGCTGTTTGTAAGATGTAAAATTGAAGGCTAATTGAGAGACTGAAGAGTGGGGAAATGTTTTTGAAGTTTGTAAACACGCCTACTATGTAAGTAGAGTCATATCTCTTAATTATAAGTAAATGTTTTAAACGTTTTTTAATTGGCTGGAAAAAATTCTGTATCTTCATTCCTTTATCTAATACTAAGGTAAAAATGAAAATAAATGAGTTTATTGAGTAAAAATCAAATGCATTAATAATACTTTATTAGTCCTTTTTTTAAACAAACTCATAAAGATATTGATAATTCTCATAAATTTGAGTCTTTTTCTTTATACTTGACTCATTCATTTGTTAAAATATTCAACGGTCATATGTAATATATATTATATATGTAATGAACGAAAGTCCTAATAAATATTTTATGATACTTTAGCGCTTATCGTCGTTATAGTGATTTGGGATTTATGGGAAGGAGGGGGCTAAACCCCTTTAATCTATTAGTAACATTCATAAATATGAACTAAAATATAAAACCATACTTGAGAACTTAAGACGAAACATTTTTAAATTAGGTTCTGCGTATAAAATTATCTTATCGGTTATTCACCTGAGGATAATCTTTTTTAATGTACAGTATACAAACTTAAAAACCCTCTTCATAATAATACTCTATGTATGCTCATCAACGTTTTTATTGATATAAAATAAATATGCGAGATTATTTTGAGCTTGATACTTGTTGCTCCTTATATAAAATTGAAAGCAATTGAAAACAATTATCCAATGTATATTTGAGTAACAGTTGAGCGTCCTAAAATTCTCAGAAAATATAATATAAATTTATTTATTTAATATACATTTCAAAATTAGCTATGTATGTACTTTAAATAAGATTGCGTATATAATTTTTTAAAGAAAAATGTGGAATAAGATATGTAATTCTTAATATTTAACTCAAAATGTTCAAGTTTTATTGTTAATATTTATGGTTTCTATTTTAAATGTTTTATTAATAAAAGTTATATTTCACATTGAAAGAAATAGAAAGACTCTCGTGAGGTAAGATTACCTAAGTATTAATAATTAAATGATTTATTTATTAAATAAATTAAAATGGGTTTATTGTAATAATTTGTCAAATCTCCAATCTACTAATAAGTAATACGTTAAATATTGATTTTCAGCCTTTTCATCAACGTATTATAATGTTTATAATGCGTTAAATAAGGAAATAATGAATTGTGTTTAATTATATTGTTTGTAATTACATAAATTATTATTTAATAATGATATTAAATAAAAATGAATTAATTATGCATTCTTTTTTGAAATATTGATAGATGGAGGACACTTTTAAAATTCCTTCATTTGGCCGTTTGGGTGAACTTGGAGAATTGTATGATTTTAGAACTCAAATATTTACCAATCAATCACTTTTACCAACATCGCAACTTCCTTCATATCTTAAGAAAAGGATCGAAATGAATAAATCTGATTATGAACTTCTTCCTTATTCTTCAATAATTGAAAAAATGAAGAAACTCAATTTGGACCCCCAGACTAAACTTTGTATTTTGAGTAAAATAATCATCCCAGAAGGATCTGGAAAATATCTGATTGATGAGAAATTGAATTCAAAAACAATTTCATTTTCATTTTCCTACCAATACCAAACGTGCTCAACATCTCTTGATGTCGAATTGCTCCAAGATGTTTATCCAGGAAATTTCATTTCTCACCAAGCGTTGATGTCCAACGATTCGACGCATTTTATTTCTGAAATTACATGGGGGATAAAGATGATCGTGTCAATTGTATATTTAAATTTGAAAGATACTCCTTCACGAGAAATTTTAGACAAAATTGAACCAAATCTCCTACAATTGGGTTACGCAAACGAAACTAATTTCCCACTCTTGGACCAAAACGCATTAGTTGAAATCTTTGCAGATTGTCAATTGAGCCTCAACAGATGGGAAATGAAATCATTGGAGAAAGTTTATGAAGTAATACAAAATTTGCCAGAGAGAGTCAAAGAAATAAATGACGGCTTGGGTGTACCACTCATTTTCACTTTACGTCCATTGCGAACGTTGCAAATACATTTGAAAATTCCTCAAAATCCTAAACAGAATTTTCACCCAGTGGATGAAACTACTTTGACCTGTTTGCTGATCCAATATGAGAATTTCATAAATTATAAAATTTATTTTTTCGAGAGTTGTGATCAAATTTTCCAACACATGCTATGTTTCAAAGTATCACAAATTGACGCCTTGGCCGAAATGAGAAAAGATTTGTTGAAATATGAATCAACGATGAAAAATCGTATCAAATTTGCATTAACTGCGCATTTAAACGGTGACCAAATTCAGGAATGGGACTTTAAAGAAATAAGGGACGAAATGGAAAAATTCCAATTTTCAAATTACATTTCTGTTGTGAAGAAAATGAAAGAGAAAATTTCAATCGCATCGACTGTCAAAAATTTTAATGGGTTTTACATAGATCGATCAAACTACAAGAATTTTGGCTATGATTGTAAGACCAATAACATGTTTGTTTTATTTCTTTCTTCCGAACTCATTGAAACATGTGAGTCTGACTGGGCCAAAAATTGGGGATTATTTTTCAATATGATGCAAATTGATCGATCAAACAAACTTCAAAACCGAAATCGCTATTCTTATTACGTCTACGATTACGACCTTTCGCCAAAATCAGAATTAAAAATTAAAATTTCCCACTACAAGAATGGAAAAGCCATCGTTGAGAATTTGGTGGAAACAAAGGAAAATTGCACCATGCGGAATTTTGCATTCACGGAAAATATGATTCATTATGACCAAATGCCAACTAAAATTTCTCCATTTCTATTCCCATGCTCTGGTGAATTGAATGTAAAAGTAAACAGAAATTGGGCTTGTATGGACTGTTATGAACAAATATTTTATGGATATGACAAACTTTTGTATTGCAAATGCGGAAAGGGAATTTTCAATGAATATAAATTCAAATGTGAAGAATCCAGCCATGGTGAGAAATTCATAAAATTCCTCAACACAGATTTTTCACATGAATTATTCTATGAGTTGAATGATGACATCAAAGTCAAGAATATTTTGATTTTGGGTAAAACTGGAGTTGGGAAATCTACATGGATTAATGGATTTGCAAATTTTTTCTACAATGATACTCTCGAAGAAGCTCGATCCAAACCATTAATTTGCCCAATTCCAACATCATTTATACATTATCCTGGTGACGGGGATGAAAATTACAACGGGATGGTTATTAGTGTTGGAGACGAGAGAGCTGAAGAAGTCGGTGAGAATTTAACCGTTGGGGCTTCTGCAACTCAATTCTCAAATGTGTACAAATTCAAAGAGGAAAAATTCACAATTAAGCTCATCGACACTCCTGGAGTTGGTCATACTCGCGGGGTCGAAGTTCAAAAATTGAATTTTCAAAATATCCTCAATGCCCTGCAAGATCATTCTGAAATTCATGGGATTTTAATTCTTTTAAAACCAAACGATTGCAAGATTGACTTCATGTTTGAATATTGCATCAAAGGACTTTTGGCCAATTTGCACATCGATGCTTGCAAGAACATTTGTTTTGTTTTTACCAATTCAAGAGGAACTTCATACAAACCTGGAGAAACAATGCCTGCTTTGAAAAAGCTACTCAAAACAATGCCGAGATGTCACATTGCAACTGATAAAAGCAATGTGTTTTGCATGGACTGCGAATCATTTCGTTATTTGGCGGCTAGCAGCCAAGGGATTAAATTTAGCAAAGATGAAACGGCAGACTTCTCAAAAAGTTGGGATGTTTCCAAAAGGGAAACAATTCGGCTATTAAAATACATTTCGACTCTCAAACCTCACAAAACTGATGGAACTTTGTCACTCAATGAAACAAGAAATTCTTTATTTCAGATGATCAAACCAATTGCTGAAATTACACGAAATATTTTTACAAATGTCGAATTGAACCAAAAGCAAATTGCTGAAATTAAAAATACAAATTTGACCACGAGTGTGTTATCGAAATTGCTCACACTTCCCCAAATCAAAGTCGAAAAAGAAAAGATCCAAGATTTTGTCAATCAGTTGAAATTTATAATTGAGGAATACGAAGGCGAGAAACAGGAAATTGAAAAAGTTTGTGCAATAATGGGTGTATTTTTGAAAAATAATGCAATTCTCCCTTACAATGACTCTCTCCTTCAATATTTGGACCATGTTATTGAACAAGAAAAGATTAAATGCGGCGAATTTTCACAGGTTGTTCAAGGATTAATCAAAACAAAGGAATCATATAAAGAACAATTTTCTTTTCTTGAAGATGCTTTAAATAACAGTTGAGTTCCCCTGATGCAGCCTAATGAGATTAAAGAACTGGTTTACGGTTTATACAATTTGCCAAAATCTGGACAAAATTTGAAAGATATTGTTGAATTTGCAAATAATTCAAACAAAAAATCAAAAAGATAAAGGCAAAGAAAAAATCAAAAGAAAAGCAAAAAATTGGATTGCTTCGTTTATGTCAACTCTTGAACAGACAATATAATCATATTATTATTAAAATTTCCTAATATTATTTTATATAAGTATTACTGATATTATATATCTAAAATTAATTAAAGAATAATGTTTTACATCAACAAAAAATTATAACTGTAATAGGTAATGGTTTGTTTAAAAGTTTATAAAGTTATAATACGAGCCCTCACTCACATTTATGTCTTATATTTTTATCATGTTTATAATTAAAAATATTGCCAAAATTGTTTTAAATTATTTAACTTAATTAATTAAATATAATGTAATATTGCTAGTAATAGTAATTATGGGGCTGTTCATATGTTATGGATCCCAAACAAATTGGATCGGAATAAATAACTTTAACAAAATAACTCACGTTCTTATTAAAAAGTCCCCATGATTATCATTTATTTGCATTATTCAATGTTCGTGTATTTGTGTATCTATCGCCATCATGTCATTTTTATTCGGCAATACTGTACCCTTAGATAAAGAATGAACGCTAGTGAGAAAAACTAAATGTTTACTCGATACTCGTTTAACAAATTTGAGATTTTTTAACCTGCATTTTACATTGAAAAATCTATTCATTACTTGTTGAAATTAAATTTTAAATGTAATTGCTAAGGTTAAAGATGTTCGAATTTAAATATTAAATTCATTAACAAACATAGATTAGATTAGCAATCACTAGAAGAATAAAGACGATTATGAATTAACTACAAAATTACAATGTTATGAAAATAATATGAACAAATGGCTATCTTACTCCCTATTGGTACATCCACTTCGAGTAAACCAATAAAAAGCATTCATTTCATTTGAAATCCTACAAGCGAAAAGAATTTCTTTTGTTTTCCCTTCGCTCGCTGCTCCCTCGCCGCTCTCTGACAATCTGACAAAGACGATGAACGAAGTTGGCTCAGCTTACCATTTCTTGTTATTTACATTTATTTAAACTAAATCTAAACTTAGAGACTCGGATTTGATGTTGACGTTTGGAGCGAAAAGAACAAAGACAGTTTCTTTCACAATTAACATTATTGTGCCTCTGCTCTGAATTGAATCATTCTGAAGCTCTCAAACTCACACTCGTTCTCGTTTGACCGTTGTAGATTGAGGATCTCTAAATTTTAACTCCTCTCATTTTAACCTTTAGCACCTATATTAAACAAGAGTTAGATAATTTTATGTAATCAACTTCCGAGAATTCTTCGAGTTTACGCTCATTATTTACCCCTTAATTGTATTTACCCAGGGTTAGGGGCTAAATCTGTAATCGATGGCCTCCAATATGGGTGGTAATGGGAAGGAGTCAAAGAGGGTGAGTAATAATCACTATCATAGCTTTAACTATTAATTATTAACTATATATTTATAATTATATTATGTATGTTTCACCATTTTAAATAATTATATATAACTCAATGAGTACATGTGATAAATTAATAATTAACATAAATGTAAATCATGATTTTATTTAAACCCTGTCTATTTTTCCAGGCCCGTCGGTCGTCGATTCTTGATCCTGTTGTCCAAAGGGAAGGAGTTCTCGACAGTACAAAATTCAAAGAACTCGTCCCACCCTCCGTTGTCATCAATGCTGGACGACATTCCCAGACATTGAGTCGAAGATCTTCATCCAACTTCCCTCCATTCCAAACTCCTTTGGATCCTCAGAAGAAAAAGATGACCAAAATCAACGAACTCCCTCCAAGGTGTTCGTCCATTCCAAGGATCAAACCAAATTCGTCCAGGAGAGCCACGGAACTTCCTTTACATGTCCCTAATTTGACTGCAATCAACAATGAAACGCCGTCTACAAGCAAAGGATTCTCCATCCGAGGGTAATTAATATAAATTGATTTAACGTTCAAACAAAAAATCTTTAGTTTTGCAATTAAACCATTTACAAATAAATCATAAATTGTTGATTTTTTACATTAATTTTATAATTATATAATTTAAAGTATTAGTGTTATTACTATTACTTATTGTTAATTGTTAATTCTTTTGTTAATACTAAATCATTTTAAAATTTCCAGAAGTCAAGCAAGTTCTGGAAGTACGAGAATGGGGATTTTGAAGAAATCAACTGGCCCAGCTGGCCCATCACAGCTCTCGAGGTCGACAATAAGACGATCAGTTTCATCGGAATCGCTCTTGTTTTCTGGGACTACTCCGCTCCCATCGAGGACGATGTCAGTCGGGTAAAGATATTTTTTTTAATAATAAATTAACATCTAAATCATACATCATTATTATCATTCATATTCACTATCCTATTCAACAATTTTATTTTATTAGTTTGATTTATAATAAGTTTTATATTTAAAATAACTTTTTTGGAAAGTATTTAAATAATTGTTGTTTTCCAGCCGTGGGAAATCTCCCGGTCTTTCTCGTAATTGGTCATCCCAGGAATCTCTCACAACTTTGAATACGGGGATCACAAAGAGTTTGAAACCGCCAAAGCCGAATGACAAGAAATCCCATGCCCCGATCGTCTCATACATCATTTCATTCTTGAGGGAACGAAAGTACGGCAAAGAATTCACTGTCGTCTCATTCGGCCAGATCACTGTCAATGAATTTTACTCAATCTGCAAGGTTGGTCTCAATTTTAAAATGAATCAAAATTATATGATTATCTGTACCATGATTATTAGAAAATCTTATTATTAAATAATTTTAGAAAAGACGTTAAATGATAATTATATATTTATAGTATATTTGCTCATTCGTGTTGGGGTCAACATTCTTTGGTCCAAAGGACGACTCGATCGCTAAGATTATGGAAGCGGCTATACTATTGAAGTATCCATTGCAATTAACAAAAAATCAACTCAAGTCACGTAATAATACTTAAACTTGAATAATTTTAAATGATGTTAGACGTTTGTTAAATAAAATTTAATTGGAATTTAATAAAATTTAATTAACTCCAATTAACAATATGTATTTGTATATTATGTAGTTATCGATTAAAGATGATGTATTTTTTTCGATTCTTTTATAGCGACAATTGCCGGGTCGTGGCCAGCAGTCATCACATTTCTCGCCTGGTTGTGCTGTCGCATTGAAACCATTGACGAACCAACGACCAAAAATGAATTTATCCCACGAAGGGAACAATATGTCGGAGAGGTCAGTTTCGTTTATTTTACTAACATTTTGTTTTTACATATTTAATGTTTTATTCATTCTATGGCTCGTTTATTATAAATAAGTTGATTTTCTTTATTAATGATTGGATTGTATTTTTACCATTTCAGTGTCTTTTGAAGTCATTAAAGAATCTCTTTTTTGAAACCGTTGCTCCCACCCGTTCTTTTGAAGAAGCACTGGAAGTCGAATACAACGAGTTTAAAAAGGAAATAGGTAATATTCATTAGCAATATTTAAAATATTTAAAAAACAATTAGTAACCGTTTGGCGCAAAAGATGAATGATTTAAATAAAAGGCAATAATTAAAATTTATAATTTTATTTTAGCTGGTGAGTTCATCCCGCCCACGGAAATGAATCTGGAGGAAATGAAGACCATTTTGAAGGAAAAGAAGGAAAAACTTGAGGAGTTGAACCAAATTGCTGATCCTCGTCAGGTAAGAGTAAATAAACTAAAGTCGATGTCATTAATTTCCTCTTAAATTCATAAATTGATATATTGATTCTTTTATAGGAGATTTTGGATAAGATCAAAGACACAAAAGAAAAAGCTGAAGCAAGTCGTCAGAGGAAGGCGGAAATTCTTGAGCAGATTCGTCGGCTTACGGACAAAACTGGACAAATCTCAAGAAGGAATCTTTTGGGTTAGAAACACATTTATTACATATGAATTTTATAAATTAAAACATCTGTGTAGATTTATGTATGATAATTGTGGTAATTAAAATAATTATTATTTTATTCATTACAGAGAAAAAAATCCAGGCTGTGGCCACTGAAGTTGGCTACTACAAGAATAAATTATCTGTTCAGGTCATGACGAGCGAGGAAGCCAAACGGATGCAGGAAGAGGCTCTGAAGATCAAACGCGAATGTGATTCGGTCGAGGAACTCATCCATTCTTTGGAAAATCGCTACCAAAATAAACAGACTGTTCTTAAGAATCATTTAAGCAGGGTGAGCTGATTTAATGTTAATGTTAATTAACTCTAACTACCCTAATTTTTAATTTTTATCTCTTGTATGATAAGATTAACTTAACATTAAATAATTTTAAATTTAATAATGATTGTGATTACTTGATAATGATTTTTTAAATAATTTTAGTATGCTGCCATTTTCAAAGACTTTGCTGTGGTTGAGGAATATAATGACAAAGTTCGACAGCTCAATTTCAAACATGTCATTCCTGTCAATCCGTACAATGTGAAGGAGCTCAAAACTTGGCTTCCGGTAATTTCTCAAATTATTATTAATAATTAAAAAAATATTTTAGAAATGAGGTTGTTATTTATGTGAAATTAATAATTATTTTGGATAATCATGATTAAAATTAGTAATTATATGAATTCTAATTGACTTGTTTGTTTTTGTATAGAAAGCAAAGAAAAATTTGCTCTCATGCATGAAGAACATTGAAGAGATGAAAACTCAAATTTCACTCGAACGTGAAAAGTTTGATCGTGTGCAGCGGAAAGGAAAGGAAGTTTTTGATCAAAAGAATGAAGAACTTCGGCAGATCCAACAATCCATTCAACAATTCCAACAAGATTTTAGCATCAAAATGGAACAAATTCAATTCGAGGTGATTAATCATTTTCATTTGAATCTTTCAAATACTATTATCTAAAGCCTACGATTAGTTTCATTCTAATGTTTATTGTATTTGTATCTTATTAATTGTATAACAATTGCATTAAATATTATTTATTAATGTCGATTAGACTTGAAGAGTAAATATTTCATGTACTTTTAGCATGATGAATTCGATTCCGATCTTTCTCAAGCTGAGAAGCAATTGGAAACTCTGAAGACCGAAGTTGAACTTGACAAGCAAGAACAAGAGAAATTAATGCAGGAGAAAATTGAAGCCCAAAAGAAGTAAAAAGATAATTTATATAGTTTAATGGATAAAAAAATATAAACGAATTTTTATTTAAATATTTCGTCTCTACATGTAATGGGTGGTTTGATCATCTATGAATTATTTATGTTTGTTCATAAATATTTTTTTCTTTTAAGACTTGAAGAAGCTGAAAAAGTTGAAAGGGAATGGCGGCTCTTAAGAGATAAACAGTTCGTGGAATCATTGAAGGCCAGAGGCGAGGAATTTTATTTGGAGAGGGTAAGAAAAATATTAACTAATTAATTTTTTATTGGTTCTTGTCCAGCCTTATATACAATATAAGTAATATTAAAGTAAACTCTTAATTCACAAAAAAGACATTTTCGATTTAATTAACTGGTAGTAAAATATGCGTTCATGGTTGACTATTTATGATTTAGTTGATGGAGTTGTACGTGCTTGTTCATCAAAGAGATCTTGGTATAGCTGCCGCAGAAGCCGCTTCTGGAGTTGTAGAAGGAGCTGTAAAAAATGAAAGAGAGGAACCACCAAATGAATGAAATTTCAACCATTTAATCACTAATATATTTCCATCCAAGTTTCATTATATGTAAACCAATGTGCATTTCTAATAGTTTAAACAAATTTACAAACTAGATTTAGTTCAGTTAATTACAATTACTTAATGCTTACTGTAGATTTAAGATAATTAAAATTAACTTTATTACAATGTCAATATTCTATTTTACTTCAAACTAAATGTATTTTGCATTAATATCCTATATCAATTTAAACATTTATATTCTAAATAAAAATTCATTATAAATAATATTCCATGTTCTTTTAATATTAAACATCAAAGATTGTATATATCCATTAATTGTAGAATCATCCTAGGATTGTGCAAAATTACTATACACTAATTATATTTAGGTAATCACATTTTTACATACACAATTGTGTATGAAGGTATAATATGTAAAATTCACGGTTCAAAGTGCGAAAACAACTCGTGCCACTGCACTATGAAATACCATAATCATAATGGATTCTTGAAGGAATTCAAGGAATACGAAATTACATTCATAGGTATGTTTATTTAAACTTTAACACAAAATAACTTTTATACAATACAATTCGGGTTGTGAGAAAACGTTATCTAAGTTCATCATCAATGATGAACCTAGATAATAATTCAATAATTCTTAATACAATGATTCATCATTTATACTGTTATATTATATGAATTACATTGTAATTTGTATGTGCAATCAATTATAAAATACCTATGTACAGGGAGGGCCATAAGTATCTTTGTTTTTTTTAATCGGCTCGTATCTCTTTTAATCTTTAACCAATTTTTCTAAGATTTGGTAATGGTAATGCTTATATATTATATAATATATTCAGTAACATTATTTTGTCACTTGAGCTCCATCAGCTTCTAGGCAGCGTTGCAAACGCAAACAAATAACAGCTTCACATCCACGTTTGCACATAGCAACCTGAATTTCTGCAAACGCTTCGACTATTCCAGCTTGATTTCAGCAATTGTTGATGGATTCTTGGCGTAAACCTTGGTTTTGACAAAACCCCATAAAAAGAAGTCCAAGAGAGTGAGATCTGGAGAGCGTCGTTGCCATTGAAAAGCGCCTCGTCGAGCCCCGTCCTATCCATTGCGTTCCAAAGTTCGCGCTTTCTCAAAGAAAGGTTGTCGTTTATTTACGCTTTGACCAAATCAGTTTTTAGTTTGCTTCATAGATACATTTAACATAAATCGCCGATGTTTAAAGATTTTTATCTTTAATCACATTAAAATGGTTGCCCATTAAAAAAATAAAGATACTTATGGCCCTCCCTGTATACCTAATATACCTACTACAAATACATGTAAAAAATGTAAATTTACATTTTTATTTATACATTTCATACAACTACATAGCTTATTAGTACTGGGTATTTTATTATCGACGTTGAGGATATTATTAACATTATGTTTTATGTTGTTTGTCGTTTCCCATTTTCTTCCCTGTCAAGAGAGCCAAGCTAGCTATTTAAATACCTTACCTCTTATCTCCTAATATAATCAAAATCAACGATCGGCAATCATTTGAATCATTGAATACTTATTAACGAGTTTGAATAACATCTAATTGAATATTGAAGAAGTGAAGTGCAGTAGATTAAGACGATTAGCTGAATTCTCTTAACTTGAGTTCAGCTAGTCGATTCAATTAAAGCTTTCATTTTCCCTTTAATATATTAATTTAATGGTTTAACTTAGGGCTTTATAACATTGTTTAATATTCTTCAAAATGCTTTTACAATACAACGGAGGGAGAAATAATTCAAGCTCGGGGAATCAAATGATGAGCCAAGTGACAGTCCAAGCAGTTGTTCCCATCCAAGGAGCTCAACAACAAAACCGATCGGAAGTGTCTGTGTACATTGCGATTGACACCAGTGGGAGCATGGGCGGAGAGAAGATCGACCAAGTGTGCGAATCATTGAGGCAAATCATCGATAAAGCTCCACACTTTGTAAGATTCGTTGTCAGATCTTTCAATTCAGAGATCAAAATGCTGGTGATGAAGAAAAAGAAGTATTTGGACGTTGATCGCCTCGTGAAGGACCTGAAGACAGGCGTTGGCGGAAATACGTCTTTGTACGACGCATGGGGCCAAACCATTGAGAAAATTCCAATCAGTGGTAAATTCAATTTATAGGTTAATTTATATTTTAATGTTTATTTATGTTATATTTAAAAATTGAATGTGATTAGTTAAATAAAATATTCCCGGTTTTTAATTTATAAAGCTTCTAAACTGGACTTGGCCCACATCATCATCTTCACGGACGGAGGAGACAATGCCTCGAAAACATTCGATCTTATGTCGGTCATGAAATTGACGAATGAAAAGCTCAAGAATAAATTCCATTTCACGTTCGTCCAAGCTGGGAATTATTCCACTCATGTTGTGGATTATGTAAAGGCAAATGGGAAAAAAGGTCGCTGTAAGGCGTTCAATGTTGAGGACTCATCTCAAGGCATACGATTTGTAAGTTTACTATATTTCCTTATCTTCATTATTTATTACTTTTGGTTTATTCTTAACCATTTACTTAACTTTATAAACATGTTGACTATTGAGTTTTTGTTTATTCTTTCAATGTAATTAAATGTTGTTCTGCTTGTTCTCCTTAAATCCTAATCCATTTCTATTTCTAGGCCTTTAAAAAAATTCAAGAGCAATTGGCTGTGACATTTGAAATGAAATTGACGGCTGATGGAAATGGAGGATTCACGGCCCAAGTTGACGCAAGTAACGTCTCAAGAGGACGAAGGGGAAACGTAACTTCAAACCAACTCTCCATGACAGCCCAAGTGGGGAATGGAAACGAAGGAAATGGTGGACCATTTGTTCCAAACATTGTTGGAGTCCAAAATGGGCAATTGAGCATTGAAGACGGTAAAAGAGGAGGAGGGCACAGAGGACGTGGAGGCCAAAGAGGTCGCGGGAACAGGGGAACGAATGGGAACCAAGGACGACCTTACAACGGATCAAACAATGGGAATTCAACAAATGGCCAACAGCAAGGAAACCAAGGTTTCAACAAAGGTCGCGGTGGCAACAGTCGAGGTGGAAACGGTGGCAACGGTCGAGGTGGTAACAGTGGCCACGGTCGTGGTGGCAACCAACGAGGTGGAAACGGAGGTGGAAATAACCAAAACAGGAACGGTGGAAACGCGGGAATTAATATCCCAAACCAGGGAAATTCAAATCAAACAATTGCTTTCACTCAAAGTAATCAGAATCAGAACCAAATGGCATCGTTCAACAACTTAAATGTGAACAATTTGTCCGGGAACTCTACAGTTATTGGGATGGGAGCGAACGGAATTACGGGAAATGTTTTTATGGCAAATTCCAATCCGACATCGTTTCAGCGTCCAACTTCTTTGTCTTTGGGGATTCAAGGAACTGACTCGGCTGGACGAAGAGCCCAAATGGGAACTATCATGACGTCAGATGGACGTGGAGGGAGTTCAACAATTGTGGGAATGGGAACTGGTGGGAATATCCAAACTACTCAGATTCAAACAGGGAATTATGCAACTCAGGGGTCAAATCGGTCAAACATTGTGCATGTTATCAACCCATCTCCACCTCGTCCAATTCAACGTGTCAATCCAGGGGCTTATGTGACTGAAATCTTCGATGCGCCTTCAACTGGCGCAAATCAAAACTCTGTGAACCGAATGAATGAAAACAGTTCCAATGCAAAGGTTCAATGGGAAGCAAATGAGGCTATAAAGGGAAAGGGAAATTGTGTTATTACTTGAAATTTCAACAAAATTATCATCTCATCTAATGGAATCGAATTAACTGGAAATCAACAAATGGTGAACTCAACTAACAATCTTAAGATATTGGAGGTTATACATAAAATAAGTGTACTTTAATAATTATTAAATAATAATAACAATATGGTGTACAAGATAGGAATATAAATTTAAGACAAAAATTAAATATAAAACTTTAACATTTAAAATTATACCATTCATTCATAATGATAATGATGCTGTATTATATAAATATAACTACCTAACTACATATTTATATACTATGCCCAAAATTATTTTTGATAACATTTTTGTAACAATTTCTGGGTAAATAAATAACATTGTAACATAATAATTGCTGAAGACTAATTATTGATTTGCCATAACTTCCATCTGCAATTTATTGTTGTCAAATTATTTTAGCATCAATTAGTTTAGTAAATAAGCATCGTAACATAACCAAAATATCACAGTTAAATCAAAGACTAACAAATAAACTAATGTCTATTAAGTAAATACTATACTATGAGTTACATATATTTTACAGCTTTACTGGTATGATATACTCCTTGAGACAGAAATAGAAAGGGAAATCTTGGTTTGGGCTTCCTTCCTTTAATTTAAATTAGATTTTATTTTATAACACGACTGAATGTTTTAATTAGAATTACATATTATTAAAATATAAATGAAATATATAAATGAAAAGATCTCTTAGTCAATTTAATGAATTAAAAAGTTAATAGAAAAAAGGTTTTAAGCGAGACAAAAAGAAATGCAAGCTCAAACCAAGATTTCCCTTTCTATTTCTGTCTCAGGGAGTAATTAAATAATAATTTTTAAGTATTCTTAGTTTTAAAAATTGCTAGAAATACTCTACAAAATCCAAAATTCAATAATTAAAATGACAGATCCTAAAAATTGTAAAAATATCATTATTATAAAAGCAAATTTTACGTGGGATTGCAATTTCACAGATCTTTCTTCGTCTTTTTTATTCAAATCTAGTAAAGCTTCATAAGCCGTTCAATTTTGTGAATTAGTGTTAGTTTTTATCCGAGTTTTTGGTTAGAACGATAATGGGCTTTAAAGCGGTCAAGTTTTATCTTTACATTATCCAAACTTGAGTGATTGTTATGTTGAGTTATACAAATGGTATCCTATTTATGACATTTATCCCCAATTTCATATATCCCACTAACGGCTGTAAGATCGGGGCTCCAATTTCAAATCAACACGCGAGTGAGTGTGTAAAAAAGTAAAAGTAAAAATAAATAATAAAATAAATATATAATAAAAGTTAAAATTGTAATTATTTAATATCATGTGCTTTTGATTTTGTTTTACTCCTTAATCATTTAATTTACATTCATTTGTTTTATTTAAATTTTACTGACAAGAGACGAGAATGAAGGACAATGTGGGTGAGAATGTATCTTTGAGTAAAAAACAAGATTTGAACAACAGGGTAAGATGTTATAAATTGAAAAATATTTAAATCGTTTGTAATAATTTCCCTTGCATATTGTAATTACAAATCGTATATTTTAATTAAATATTTAATTTCTAGATTGTTTTAATGAGGAAATGTGTCCGCACCGGAAAAGTTCATGTGATCAACAAATTAAGTCGTGAGGTGAAGAAACTCAAACTCCGAAAAGGTGACGATAAAGGGAGAGAAAAAGCCCAGAGGAAAGCGGAAAAATACATTAACGAAATTCATACAATAAGGGTATAAAGTCAATCAACAAAAAAAGCAATTAATAATTATTTAATTAATAAAATAATTAATTATTTAAAATAATTAATTATTTAAAATAATATATCAATAAGTTTTTAATTTTAAATTTCAGAAATTAAATGTGGACACAATTTCTCGCTTTGCTCTCCAAAACAAAATCCAGCTTAATGAATTGCTACTTAACCCGAATGGTTCAACGGAATCGAGAGCAATTGCCCGCCTCGCCTTTTCACCTCCGATCCTCAGTGAAGTTGAAAAGTATAGGAAAGATAATCCTTACTGGGAAATGCAAATTGAGGTTTTGCTTCAACGTGGTCGAAGTGTGAAGCAGACCGAGTATGAAAAAATGAAAGAAGAACGAATGAGAAAAAAGGAACAAAAGAGGAAACAGAGGGAATTGATGGGGAATGAGAAAAAGACGAAGAAAGACGAGACGGTCGATCGACTTCTTTCTGCATTGAAAGAATCAAGGGATGAAGATGAAGACATCACAGTTGAGTCACAATCAGAGGATTCGGACGAAGAAGACCAAGGAGATTCAAATTCTGAAGAAAGTGAACTAGACGAACCAACCAAAGTTGATTCAGAAGATGAAGAAGAAGAGCCGATGATTCAATCTCAAGATGACGAAGACGAAGATGATGACGACGACGATGACGAAGATAAAGACGACGACGGTAGCTCAAATGAAGAACTCCAAACAAAATCTAAATTAATGTTCAAAGATAAATTGAAGACTGACAAAAATGAGAAATTTAATAAAGAAAAGAATGAGAAATTCAAAAAAGGAAAGAATGAAGGAAAATTATCAAAATTGAAAGCTAAGCCAAGTGAAAAGAAAAAGTTTGAAAAGAAGCCCATGAATTTAAACAAAATTGAAGGAGAAATGAAAGTGAAGCAATTTATGAATTTGGAGGATTTAGAAGACGACGAAGATGTAGAAGAAAAAAGCACCTCGGATTTTAAAACCGAAAAGAATCCCCGGAGTAGTTTTTTCGTCGGAGGAACTAAAGAAAGAGATAATGATCATCAAGCTCCTAATGATAACGACGATTACAATCAAGAAAGGAAATTCCAAAATAGAGAATTTGGTGGATTTAGAGGAAGAGGCCGAGGAGATTTTCGTGGACGAGGACGAGGGGAGTTTAGAGGCGACTCACGAGATCGAGGATTTTCTAGAGGAGACCGAGGATTTTCCAGAGGTGATCGCGGATTTTCCAGAGGAGACCGAGGATTTTCCAGAGGTGATCGCGG